>BOPN01000126.1:497537-502537 GCA_017312705.2 Penaeus japonicus
TCCTTTCCTCTGTTCGGACGAGTCTTATACGGAAATACGGCAACGTCGCTCAGGTGTACTAGCGGTTGCCAGTTAGGATGTATAACACTTCATTATGGACATGCATTGCGTATTTCTCTTGTAATAGATTGAGTTTTGATTGTTGTAAGGCTTAAAAACTTAACTCTAAGATGAAAAGGATCATTGATAAGAAAAACACAAGACGATTATAAAGCCATATGTCATAAATCCAGGTAAAAACAACACAGGACGAACCCGCAATAAAACGCCTTTATATATCAAGTACGGACAAACCAATCCATCCCAATCCCATTAAAAAAATACACCAAAAGATCAACAAACCCCAAAAGAAAAAGAAAATCCAACAGAAATTCCAAAAAACGGGATTAATAAACGAAAATAATAAAGCAAACTTGAGCCTCCGACATCCAAGGAACAGGTGAGATAAACCTGGCATCGTCAGTTGTCGTGCGAACTTGGTGGCGAGCGGATGTGTTGCTCTCTGCCGCGACACGGAGTATATGGCAGAGTTTGTTGCTGGTACGAAACGCGTCCTAATTCCGATTTCCGATTATATTGTCCAATCATGTTATCACCAAATCGACAGTGTGGTATAGTGCTTTGATTGAGCGAGTGGTGTGCCTACCTAACGGAAAAAAAAGATCTTGACCAAGCGATTAATTAAATAAAAGAAAAGAAAAAAGAAGAAAAAAAAATATACGAAGATCATTTCACTAATGGAAGTGACGTCATCAATAAGACGATTAATTTCCGCCGAGACTTTGCATGGTCGATTGCAACACGGATAAGGAAGGATAAGGAAGGAGAGAGAAATCCTACACAAGAAAAAAAGGTAAGTTGGCTCGCTCGCGTCTCATGCACGGGGGGGGGGGGCGAGGGAGTCATGCACGTATTGTGTGCTTGGACGGTCATGCAGCGCCCTCGTTTTCTGTGTGCATGGTTACTTATGCCATTTATGTGTGTTTATATTTGTGGATGTGTCTATCTCTATCTCTTTATATCTCTCTCTCTATCTAGCTATTTCTCTTTCTCTTTCTCTCTCTTTCTCTCTCTTTCTCTCTCTCTCTCTCTTTCTCTCTCTTTCTCTCTCTCTCTCTTTATATCTCTCTCTCTATCTCTCTCTCTCTCTCTCTCTCTCTCTCTCTCTCTCTCTCTCTCTCTCTCTCTCTATCTATCTATCTATCTATCTATCTATCTATCTCTATTTGTAGGTCCGTATTTGTGTGTGTGTGTGTGTGTGTGTGTGCGTGCGTGCGCGTGCGTGCGTGCGTTTGTGTGTGCACGTATATATGAATATACCTCTTTCAGTTTCAACATCTGTTCTATCTTGCCTAACCTAATCTGATACATTGGCCATCAACCTTTAACAAATAAGATACTATAAATTCATATTATCCTAAGATATAACGTTTTTTTTTATTATTATTTTTTTTTATGGCCAACTTCGAAGCTAATTAAAATGATCTGTTTTATTATCAAAACATCAGGTCTTGTTATCCGTTATAAATATATATATATTTTTTTTCAATGCATGACCATGGAATTTTTTGTGACTGACAGTTATGTTACCTTTCGTGATTATATTTTCTTTTGAGTCTGTAGTGCATTTGATATGGTTTGATATCTTTTGTTGGAGTTATTTTCGTGTTTTCTCGTTATTGTGTTTTATTTTATGTGATTATCTCTATTTTCTTTGTTTTTTATGCTCGTATTTTTTTATTCTACTTATGTTTTTTCATACTTAATCGTTTGTTTACATTTATCTGCTGGACATTTATTTTTTGTATCCTCTGTTTTATCTTTTCTTTTACTGGTTCTGTAATTTTCATTTTTATTTATTTTCTCAACAGCTGGTGTCTTATTCACATAATTACGTCAATGGTGATAGTGATAAGGGTAAAACAATTAGACAATTTTTTGGTATTACTATTAATAATGATTATGGTAAAGATAATGATATTATCATTATCATTATTGTTGTTGTTAGCATTATTGTTATTAGTGTTATTATCCTCATTATCATTGTTATTTTCATCATCATTTTATCATTATTATTATCAGTATTCGTATTATTATTATTATTATTGTTATTATTGTTATTATTATTAATATTATTATTATTGTTATTATTATTATTATTATTAATATTATTATTATTGTTTTTATTATTATTATTATTATTAAATCAGCATCATTATCATCATGATCGTTGTTATTGTTATTATTAATATTATCATTATTATTATTATTATTATTATTATTATTATTATTATTATTATTATTACCACCACCACCAACCTACTACTACTATTAATTATTACCATCATCATTATCATAATCACAATTGTTTTTATTTTTTATTATTACTACTACTACTACTACTATTACTGCTACTACTATTACTATTACTACTATTACTATTAGTGTTATTATTAGTATCACCATTATCATGATCATGAGACCGAAGCCAAGAATAGATATAAAGTCAAGCGATCTCTTATTCACTTTCATTTCTCATAAAGAGGAATGATAAAGATGATGAATATATGATAGTGAATAATGATAATGAATAGATAATGATAGTGATAGATGATGAATAACAATGGTAATGAATGTCTAAGAGTGAATAGCAATAATGATAACAAATAAATCAAAATAGATAACTATAATAATGAATGCATAGCAACATACAGCAATAATAATAAATGCACAACAGTGATGAACAATAACAGTGAATAAAGAACAGTGGAGAGCAATAAGAACAAATAAATTAAATTGAATAACAACGATGATCAGTGCATAACAAGGTTGGAAATAACATGTTGTGATTATGTAGGCATATATAGACCATGCTCTTTAGATTAGTTGTTTATGGTATATATATGTTTATGTCTGTAAGGATGTTATGTATGTATTTAATTACATGTTTTTTCTTTTTTTGTAGCTAGCTTGATTTGTATTCTGTATCTAGTTAGATTTGTATTCTTTCTTTCTGTCTCTCTCTCTATCTTTTTTTCTGTCTCTCTCTCTATCTTTTTTTCTGTCTCTCTCTCTATCTCTTTCTTTCTGTCTCTCTCTCTCTCTATCTCTTTCTTGCTGTCTCTTTCTCTCTCTCATTCTCTCTCTCATTCTCTCTCTCACTCACTCACTCACTCACTCACTCACTCACTCACTCACTCACTCACTCACTCACTCACTCACTCACTCACTCACTCACTCACTCTCACTCACTCACTCACTCTCACTCCCCCTTATCTTTGTTTCGACGCCGTTCCCTATGTTTGTCTGACCGTATCTCTATTTTGAAAACATTTTTCATGTTTCCACTTTCGCAAAGTATTAAACCTCCGTTCTGGTTGCTATGTCTGTCTGATACGTTGAGTGAAAGGTCAAGAGCACTCGGGTTGGCAATTTTGAGTGAGAGGGAGGGAGGGGAGAGGGGAGAGGGAGGGAGAAGGAGAGGGAGGGGGGAGGGAGGGAGGGAGGGAGAGGGAGGGAAAGGGAGTGGGAGGTAGGGAGAGGAGAGAGAGAGGGAGAGGGGGAAAGGGAGAGGGAGAGGGAGGATGGGGAGGGAGAGAGAGGAGGATGGGGAGGGAGAGGGAGGGAGAGGGGGGTAAGGGAGGGGGAGAGAGAGAGGGAGGGGGGAAGGAAGGGGGAGAGAGGAGGATGGGGAGGGAGAGGGAGGGAGGGAAAGAAAGAAAGAAAGAGAGAGAGAGAGAGAGAGAGAGAGAGAGAGAGAGAGAGAGAGAGAGAGAGAGGGATAGGGACAAAGACATACAGAAATATAGGAAAAGAAAAGGAACCCACCGTCAAAAGAAGACAACAACAACAGCAACAGCAACAGCAATAATAACAGGTTTGCACAAGCATCTTCATCATGACCCCCCTCTCACCCCCCCCCCTCCTGGGTCTTCCTAATGGCCCGTACTGAGTGTCCTTTTCGTCTCCAGGAAGCACCTAGTGTCTCTGGAGTCCAGAGAGGTCTTGGCGCGATGAAAGGGCGAGCGTGTGTGGAGAGAGAGAGAGAGAGAGAGGGAGAGGAAGAGGGAGAGGAAGAGGAAGAGGGAGAGGGAGAGAGAGAGAGAGAGAGAGAGAGAGAGAGAGAGAGAGAGAGAGAGAGAGAGAGAGAGAGAGAGAGAGAGAGAGAGAGAGAGAGAGAGAGAGAGAGAGAGAGAGAGAGAGACCGTGTGTGTGTGTGTGTGTGTGTGTGTGTGTGTGTGTGTGTGTGTGTGTGTGTGTGTGTGTGTGTGTGTGTGTGTGTGTGTGTGTGTGTGTGTGTGTGTGTGTGTGTGTGTGTGTGTGTGTGTGTGTGTGTGTGTTTACGGAGGAAAGTGTGCGTATGCAATGCAACTGTTCCCCTTGTCTTTGCTCACTCATGTGCATCGTAGGAGCAGAAGGCGGTTGTATGTTCACGCACATACACTCGGTCGCATACCCACACGCTCTCGCTCTTTCGGCGTTGGTTGTTGTATCTGTCTGTCATCTCTCTTTCGCTCTCTTGTTCTCTCTTGATCTGTCTCTCTCTTTCTCTCTATCTGTCTATTTGTCTATTTATCTATTTATCTATTTATCTATTTCTCTCTCTCTCTCTCTCTCTCTCTCTCTCTCTCTCTCTCTCTCTCTCTCTCTCTCTCTCTCTCTCTCTCTCTCTCTCTCTCTCTCTCTCTCTCTCTCTCTCTCTCTCCATCCCTCCCTCTTTCTGTTCCTCCCTACGCCTTCTCCTTCATCTTCCCCTCTTTCCCTCCTTTCCCTGCCACCTCCTCCACCTTCTTATTACTTCTCCTCCTCCCCCCCCTCCTCCTCTTCCTCCTCCTCCTCCCTCCCCTCCCTCCTCCTCCTCCTCCTCCCTCCCTCCTCCCTCCCTCCTCCTCCTCCTCCTCCTCCTCCTCCCTCCTCCCCTCCTCCTCCACCTCCACCTCCACCTCTCCTCCTCCTCCTCCTCCTCCTCCACCTCCTCCTCCTCCTCCATCCTACCTCCT
>BOPN01000126.1:515037-517537 GCA_017312705.2 Penaeus japonicus
TATCTCTCTGTCTCTCTCTCTCTCTCTCTTTCTCTCTCTCTATCTATCTATCTATCTATCTCGCTCTCTCTCTCTGTATCTGTCTCTCTCTCTTTCTCTCTCTCTCTCTCTCTCTCTCTCTCTCTCTCTCTCTCTCTCTCTCTCTCTCTCTCTCTCTCTCTCTCTCTCTCTCTCTCTCTCTCTCTCTCTCTCTCTCTCTCTCTCTGCTTTGGGAGTCTGTGAGCCTACTACGCTGTCCTACCTCATGATCTGTTCGCTCTCCCGTCATGAGGATTGTCGGAAGCTGAGAATCTATGGGCCTGCATGACCTTGGCACGTGATCGCTGTAAGCCTACATGGTGGTGCTACCTTATGATGGTTCTCCCGTCATGAGGATTGCTCATAGCTAAAGAGCCTATGGAGCCTACATGGTCTTGCCTCATGAACCTTCTCAAAACATGAATTTCACATTGAGAATCGATGACCCTGCATGACCTCAATTCATGGTCGTTCTCCCGTCACGAAAACAAACCTATGAGTCTATAGGCCTACCAGAAAACTCACCTCATGACCCCCATCTCCCGTCATGTATCCCGCATTTTTCTTCGTTCATTTCCGTTCCTCTTCATCTCCTCCGTCCCCATGTCCACAGCCTCGATCGGTCGGCCGCCCCTCTCCCGCGATTTATTAGGCGCTGTTGGAGTCACCCGCGATTTATATGGAGATTTATGAGACGATTTAAGTCCACCTCTCTCTCTCTCTCTTTCCTATCTACCTACCCTTCTCTCTATTTGTCTATCCATCTCTATATATAAAGTATATATATATATATATAGATGGATAGACAGATAGAGAGATAGGTAGACAGGAGAGAGAGAGAGAGGTGGAATTTGACAGGTAGATAGATAAATAGTAAATAAAGGATAAAGGGTAAATATAGGTAGATAGAGGGATGGATAGGTAGATAGATAGATGGATAGACATATAGAAAGATAGGTAAATAGGAGAGATAAACAGACATAGACAGGCAGATGGATATATAAATAGACTATGAGGTAAATATAGATAGATGTATAGGGTGTATAGATGGATAAATAGAAAGAGACAGATAGAAAGAAGGAGAGATAGGAGAGATAGATAGACAGAGACAGACAGATAAATATATAATAAGATAGACTATAAAAAGACTATATGAGATCGGTATATACATAGATAGATAAATGGATAGCCAGATAGAAAGATAGAAGAGATAAACATAGTCAGACAAACTGATAGATAGATAGATAGATAGATAGATAGATAGACAGATACACAGATACACAAACAGCTTACACAAAGACCAACTACACACGACGACATGTCCTACATAATCAGAGGAGGTGAGTATAGGAGTGTAGGAGTGTAGGAGCGGCTGTGTCTGTGTGTGTAGGTGTCAGGAAGCCCCACGTCTCGAGGGTCAGTCAGCTGCCATACCCTTTTTGCCTCTATCGCCAAAGCCCTGGCTCTAGCGCCAAATTCCTAGCTCTATCGCCAAATCCTTAGCTCTATCGCCAAATTCTTAGCTCTATCGCCAAATCCCTGGTTCTATCGCCAAATTCCTAGCTCTATCGCCAAATCCCTGGCTCTAGCGCCAAATCCCCGGCTCTAGCGCCAAATCCCCGGCTCTATCGCCAAATCTCCGGTTCTATCGCCAAATCTCCGGTTCTATCGCCAAATCCCTAGCTCTATCGCCAAATTCCTAGCTCTATCGCCAAATCCTTAGCTCTATCGCCAAATCTCCAGCTCTATCGCCAAATACCCAGCTCTATCGCCAAATCCCTAGCTCTATCTTAGGGATTTTTTCCGGGAGAGAGTAGGAACTCCGGTAGCGGGAGGTTGGTTGTCGCATGTGATTCTGTAGGATGTTGAAAAGCGTTGGATGTTGGGATTGACTCGTTGGCTAGTGTGAGGTTAGGGGGTGGGGGGAGGCAGTGTGTGTGGGGGGGCGGGGTCTTGTGCAGGGAGTGGTTGTCTTGCTCAGGGAGAATGTCCTGTGTGTGTGTGTGTGTGTGTGTATGTATTTATGTTTGTAGGTATATATCTATGTATTACGTATGTAGGTATGTATCTATGTATGCATGTATGTATTTATGTTTATGTATGTATGTATTTATGTTTGCATGTATGTATGTATGTATGTATTTATGTTTGTATGTACGTATGTATGTATGTCTGTAGACCTCAAAGAAGGTTACCATTACCGACAAAGTGGCGTGCTGTCCAGAGATGGCTAATAGGCAATTTACTCGAGACGAACTATTTCCAAACTTTGAAAATTGACTTTGTAACAAAACCTGAAAATCTCGTCCGAAACTCCGTCGAACATTTAGGACAGAACTTCGATGTTTCTCCATTTTTGGTCTTTCATACACAGGCATGCACATTTATATCTATGTGGGTTTGTATCAAGCACATGCACGCACGAACACACATATATATACACATACACATACACATACACATACACATACACATACACATA
>BOPN01000126.1:525037-530037 GCA_017312705.2 Penaeus japonicus
AAAGGAGTGTTCCATATTGAGAATTAATCTTAAGTTGTTATTATTATTCTTGCTATCCTTTTTATCATAATTACTATCGGTATTGCATTGTTGTTGTTATTATTACTATTACTATTTTTATTACTATTACTATTACTACTCGTTATTATTCTTAGTTTTGTTACTTCTATTACATTTGTTGTTATTACTACGGCTATTATTGGTGTTTTTGTTGTCTTCTTATCATTATCATTATCTTCTTTACGATTGTTATCTTTATCATCATTATCATTATTAAGAGTAACAGTAGGATTGTTTTTGTTTTGTTTTTGTCTTTGTCTTTCGTTCTTCATCTTTCGCTCTTTCTCCCTTAATCTCTCTCTATCTCCCTACCTCCCTCCCTCCCTCTCTCTCATTCTCTCTCTCCCTCTTTCTCTCTCTCTCCCTTTATCTCCTCCTTTATTAATTCTCGTAAAATACGTCCTTTATCAAGAAACCGAGACGAAACGCCCCTCGTGTCGCCATTCTCCTCTATTCCATTAATCGTGTCACTAAGGCGTTTAAAAACGCTTTCCGATCCTCCTCTCGGATTCTCTTCTCCGTTCCCGATCCTCCTCTCGGATCCTCCTCTCGGATCCTCCTCTCGGATCTCCTCCTCCTTTCCCGATGCTCTTTTGTCCAGGCCCGAGAGCGACCTTCAAGCCGGCCTTCTATTTCTTCTTCTTCCCTCTATTACCTCCTGCAAGGTGTCTATTGTGTTCACGGACCTCTTTCGGGCACCGCCCTCTCTCCCTCGCTCGCTCGCTCCTCTCCCTCTCTTTTTCTTCTTCTCGCTTTTTTTTTTTCTTCTTCTTCTTCTCCCTTTCGCTATCATTCTCCTGTCCCTCTCTTTCTCCATCTTCCTGTCCCTCTCTTTCTCCTTCTCCCTCTCCCTCTCCCTCTCCCTCTCCCTCTCCCTATTGTTCTCCCTCTCTTTCTCCTTCTCCCTCTCCCTCTCCTTCCTCCCTTTCCCTCTCCTCCCTCTCCCTCTCCCTCTTCCTCCCGCGCTCTCGGCTCTGGAATCGGAATTTGGATGACGCCCATTACGATGTGTGTGTGCGTGCGTGCGTGCGCGTT
This sequence comes from Penaeus japonicus, assembly GCA_017312705.2. Taxonomy (NCBI): domain Eukaryota; kingdom Metazoa; phylum Arthropoda; class Malacostraca; order Decapoda; family Penaeidae; genus Penaeus; species Penaeus japonicus. The sequence goes on from BOPN01000126.1 coordinate 526,133, forward strand.
ATGGCAGCGGTTGTTTGAGTTACGTTTGTATTTTGTTTGTTTGTTTGTTTCTTTTCTCCCTTCTCTCCTTCCTTATCTACCTCTCTTACTCTCTTTGCCCCTCCTGTCCTCCCTTCCTCATTTTCCACTACCCTCTCACCTACCCTTCCCTCTCTTTCACCCTTCCTTCTATCCCTCCCACCCTCCCTTCCTCCCCTCCCCCCTCCCTCCCTCCCCCTCCCTTCCCTCCCACCCTCCCTCTCTTCCTCCCTCCCTCCCTCCCTCTCTCCATCCCCTCTCTCTCTCCCTCCCTTCCCTCCTTTCCCTCCCTCCCTCCCTTCCTTCCCTTTCCTCCCTCCCTCCCACCCTTCCCTCCCTTCCCTCCCATCACTCCCTCTCTCCACCCTCTCCCTCCCTTCCCTCCTTTCCCTCCCTCCCTCCCCTCCCTTCCTCCCTCCCCTCCCTTCCCTCCCATCCCTCCCTCTCTCCCTCCCTTCCCTCCCTTCCCCCCTCCCTCTCTCCCTCCTCTCCCTTCCTTCCCCCCTACCCTCCCTCCCTTCCTTCCCTCCACCACATCGGGAGTGACGCAAGGACGGCGTCGGCTTTGTAACACCACCCTCATGACGCCTCGACTCGCCTCTGCGACTTTGCGATCCGACAAATATGGTGTCGGGTTTCTCATGGCCGGCGGCGAGACGGGTCGGGTGGGGGGGGGGGGGGGGGGGGGGGGGGGGGGGGGGGGGGGGGGGGGGGGGGGGGGGGGGGGGGGGGGGGGGGGGTATGAGATTGGGGAGGTAGAGAGGGGAGGTGTGAGAGTGGGGAAGAAGGGAGGAGGAGGAAGAGAAAGAAGAAGAAGAAGAAGATGAAGAAGAAGAGGGAGGAGGAGGGAGGGAGAGAAGACAGGTGGAGGGAAGGCAAGAGGAGAAAAGAAGGGGAAGGAGGAAGGGAGGGAAGAAGGGAGAGGGAGAGAGAGGGAGAGGGAAGGAGGGCGAGGGAGGGTGGGGATTAAGGTTGAAGATAGATGGCGAGTGATTCAACTTTTGGGTTTATCTTTGGGAATTTTAACGCTTGGATTTAACATGAGGGAATAACTTCAGATTTTAACGGGGGAGAGAGAGGTGGAGAGAGAGAGAGAGAGAGGGGGGGGGAGGGGGGGGGGGGGGATGGAGAGAAAGAGAGAGAGGGGGGNCACACACACACACACACATACACACACACACACACACACACACACACACACACACACACACACACACACACACACACACACACACACATATATATATATATATATATATTCAACTAAGATAAAGAATCATCCCCTTATGAAACAAGAGCGGAAAGAGAGAATGAGAGAGAAAGAGAGTGAGACAGAAAGAGAAAGAGAAAGAGAGAGAAAGAGAGAGAAAGAGAGAGAGAAAGAGAGAGAAAGAGAGAGAGAAAGAGAGAGAAAGAGAGAGAGAAAGAGAAAGAGAGAGAGAAAGAGAAAGAGAGAGAAAGAGAAAGAGAAAGAGAAAGAGAAAGAGAGAGAAGGAGAAGCTGAGATTCATTGTTTATGAATTTGTTCACGAAGTTTATTTGTTCAAACAGTGGGAATCGCGCCAAGAAAGTGTTTAGACTTACTGGCGTTTCTCGGTTGTCACGCGATGAACATTTGGGTAACTTCCTTTTGGGTATTTTTGTTCTTTGTTTCTCTTTTCTGTCTTTGGGTTTTTCTTTTTTGTCGTAGTTTTTTGTTCTTTTTTTTATTTCTTTTCCTGCTCTTTTTGTGTGTGTCTCTCTCTCTCTTTCTTTCTTTCTTTCTCTCTTTCTTTCTCTCCCTCTCATCCCTCTTCCTCCATCCCTCCCTATCTCTTCCTATCTCCCTCTCTCCCTCTACTCCCTCCCCCTCCCCCTCTCCCCCTCCCCCTCCCTCTCCCTCCCCCTCTCCCTCTCCCTCAAAGTCTCTTCCTGAATCAACTCGGAGACAAGGCGGCGCTGGAGGCTTTGCAATCCGGTAAGACTCACCTCGTCATGCACGGCCCTGACGCCATGTTGCACAATGGTCTTGAGTCCTGTGTGTGTGTGTGTGTGTGTGTGTGTGTGTGTGTGTGTGTGTGTGTGTGTGTGTGTGTGTGTGTGTGTGTGTGTGTGTGTGTGTGTGTGTGTGTCCTTATGTGTATATCTTTGTGTGTGTGTGTGTGTGTGTTTGTGTGTATGTTTACGTATGTATGTATGTATGTGTGTCTTCATGTGCATAGCTTTGTATGTGAGTGTGTGCCTTTATGTGCATATCTTTGTGTGTGTGTGTTTGTGTGCATGTCTGTGTGTGTGTGTGTGTGTGTGGCTCGCGATCCGGAAGTTTCGCATCTCGTCTTGCCTCCTCCCGATACACCGCAGGCCATTACCGTTAATGCACGCAAGATCACTTGACCCTGTCGCGCTGGAAGGAACTGGCAGGGTCCGGCAGGGGCGGAGGGGGGTGGGGTGGAGAGAGTGAGGAGTAGGGGGGAGAGTGATGAGAGGGAGGGGTAGGGGAGAGTGGGTAGAGTGAGGGGTAGGGGGAAGAGGGGGGAGAGCAGGAAGAGTGATGGGTAGGAGGGGGAGAGCGGGAAGTTTTAAGTGTAGGGGGGGAGGTGTGGTAGTGGGGTTAGGGGGGGGGGGCAATCGGACCCTCCCGAGGACGCAAAGGAGGTCGGATTCCAAAGCCCGACGGCCCATAAACAACGTATGGCTTTAGACGTGACACGGCCGGGGCCATATTTGACCGAAACGAGAATGTCGGACACACACGCGCGCGCGCCGGGGAGGACGGGAAAAAATGATCTCGGAGCTCTGGTGGACTTACTTCCTTCTTCCTCCGCGTGAGTGTCTCTCTTTCTCTCTCTCTGTTTCTCTTTCTCTTGCTCTTTCTCTTTTTTTTCTCTCGATCTTTATCTCTCTCTTTCTCTCTCTCTCTCTCTCTCTCTCTCTCTCTCTCCCTCTCTCTCTCGATCTTTCTCTCTCGCTCTCTCTCTATTTCTTCTTCTTCTTCTTCTTATATCTTCTTCTATCTCACCCTCTCCATTTCCCTCTTCCTCCCCTTCCCTCCCCCTCCCTCCCCCCTTCCCTCCCCTCCCATCCCATCCTCTCCTTCCTTCACCCCCTCCTCATATCCCTCTTCCTCCCCATTCCCTCTCCCTCATCCCCTCCCCCTATCCCCCTCCTCCTCCTTCCCTCCCCCTTCCCCCAGAAACATCCTGCTCGCGATTATAACTGTAGGACTTCTTGGGGGGTCATTAGCGAAGGGGCGTCATTAGGAGAGAGAAGTCATTAGCGAAGTCACAGGAAGGAAAGGAAGGAGGGGGGGGGGGGGGGGCAGGACGAGGCGAAGGGAGGGAGAGGGAGAGGGAAGGGGGGGGGGACAGGACGAGGCGACGAGGGAGAACCACCGCAAGAACCACTTAGAAACACACCAAGGACTAGGAAGCTCTGGTGTGTCTATGTGTGTGTGTTTGTGTGGGCGGGCAGCGTGGGCGTGCCTTTTGGATTAGGAAGAAGAGGGGAGGGGGAGGGGAGGAGGACGGTGGAGGGGGAGAGGGGGAGGATGGGGAGGGGTTGAGGTTGAGGTTACAAGGCTGAGGGTGTGTGTGGGGGGGAGGAGGGGAGGGGGGAGGGGTTGTTGGGCGTGTTGCACCGTGAGTATCGGGATGACACGAGTGAATAAAGTGGATTGAGGAGAGGGAGGGGAGTGGGAGTGGGAGAGGGAGAGGGAGAGAGGGGGAGTGGGAGAGGGAGAGGGAGAGAGGGGGAGTGGGATAGGGAGAGGGAGAGGGAGTGTGAATGGGAGAGGGAGGGGAAGTGGGAGAGGGAGTAAGAAAGTGAGAGGGAATGGGAGAGAGGGAGGGATAGGGAGAGAGAGACAGATCAAGAGAAAGAGAAAGAACAACGCACGAAAACAACAAATC
>BOPN01000126.1:535037-555037 GCA_017312705.2 Penaeus japonicus
TTTCTGTTGCACTCTCCCTTCCTCCTCTACCCCCCTTTCCCCCTTCCCCTTCCTTTATTGGCCTCCTCCCTTTCCCCTCTCCCCCCCCCCGCCCCCTTAACCCTTTCGGAAGGAAATTCACACGCTTGATTAAGGGGGGCTGGGAAAGCAGGGTTTTTGTTTGTTTCCTTGTTTTTTTCATTTTCTTTTCTTTTCTTGTTAATTGGACTTTTCGTTGTTGTTATTGTTTTTTTTTCTTTTCTTTTTACCTTATTGTAATTAGTTTATTGCTGTTTGTATATGTGCTTCCGTTTCTTTCTCTCTCTCTTCCTCTCTTTTTCTGTCTTTTCCCTATCTCTCTCTACTTTTCTCTCTCTCTCTCTCTCTCTCTCTCTCTCTCTCTCTCTCTCTCTCTCTCTCTCTCTCTCTCTCTCTCTTAAAACAGTCACGTCCATCTGCCTCCCCCTCCCCCTCTTCTACCCTATCCTCTTCCTCCTTCCATTTCCCTCTCCCTCCCTTTCCTCTTGCCCACCCCCTCCTCTCTCTCTCTCCCTCCCCCACCTCCTCTCCCCTCTCCCTCCCTCCCCCTCCTCTCTCTCTCTCTCCCTCCCCCTCCCCCTCTCCTTCTCCCTCTCCATCCCTCCCCCTCCCCCCTCCCTCCTCCCCCCCTCTCTCTTCCCATCCTTCTGACAATAAGACCATATATTCTCCCCGTTTCCTCTCGCCAGTAATAATTCCAAGAGAGAGAGAGAAAAAAAAAGATATATTTAACGTGTCTCTTGTTGTACCTCTAGATGGATGACTGAGATTAATTTGAGGAAGATGGATGACGGTTTCCTTGTACTGGGTGTGGATGAGGGGGAGGGGGGAAGGGGGGAGGGTGGGGGAGAGATGTGGGGAGGTGCAGGGAGAGGAAGGGGTGGATTAGGAAGAGGAGAGGGAGAGAGAGGAGAGGAGGTAGAGAGAGAAGGAGAGGGAGAGAGAGAAGGAGAGGGAGAGGGGGAAGGAGAGGGAGAGAGAGAAGGAGAGGGAGAGAGAGAAGGAGAGGGAGAGGGGGAAGGGTAGAGGTGGAGAGAGAGAAGGAGAGGGAGAGAAAGAAGGAGAGAGAGAGAGAGAAGGAGAGGGAGAGAAAGAAGGAGAGGTAGAGAGAGAAGAAGAGGGAGAGAAAGAAGGAGAGGTAGAAAGAGAAGAAGAGGGAGAGAGAGAAGGAGAGGTATAGAGAGAAGGAGAGGGAGAAAGGAGAAAAGAGAGAAAAAAAGGAGAGACAGAGACAGGGATGAGGCACTCTTAAAATTCCTCGATTTACCGCTTGTCATTAATCCTGCTACACCACTCATTCCCACCTTCCTCCTTCCATCCATCCGTCCCTCTATCCCTCCCTCCTTCTCTCTCCCTCCATTCATCTTTCATTCATTCCCTTTCCTCCCTCCGTCTCCCTTCTCCCTTCTTCCTTCCTTCTCTCCATCTTCCCCTTCTCCCTTCTTCTTTCTTTTCCTCCTTCCTTCCTCCCCTTCTCCCTCCTTTTCCCTCCTTCTTTCTTTCCCTCCTTACCTCTCCCTCCCTCCCTCCTTCTCTCCTTCCCTCCCTTTCCCCCACCCTTTCTCCCTCTCTCCCTCCTTCCCTCCCTCCTTACCTCTCCCCCACCCTTTCTTTCTCCCTCTCTCCCTCCCTCCCTCTCTTTCCCCCACCCTTTCTCCCTCTCTCCTTACCTCTCCCCCACCCTTTCTTTCTCCCTCTCTCCCTTCCTCCCTCTCTTTCCCCCACCCTTTCTCCCTCTCTCCCTCCCTCCCTCCCTCCTTACCTCCCCCCCACCCTTTAGGAAGGGGGCAGTGGCTAGGGGTAATCACTGCTTCATTTTTTTTTTTCTCACGGATTTTCCTCTTGTGATCAGGAAGTGTCGGTATATCGGGGTGAGGGGGGGGGGGGAAAGCACCGTTGCCAAGGCGGGGGTGTGACCTAGTAGGCTCTTGTGTATTGGTAACGTTTTTTTTTTTTCTACTTCTTTTTTTCTTATTTATCTGAGGGTGTGGCGACCTTCTCTTTTCCCTTCATTCATTCCCCTCTCTTTTTATTTTTTTATTTTTTATTTCTTTTTCCCCCTCCCCTCTTCCCTCTTCCTCATTTTTTCGCTGCTCCTTCCTCCTCCTCTTCCCTCCCTCCCCCCCCCCTCTTCCCTCTCCTTCTCTTTCTTCTCTTTCCGCTTTCCCTTCTTCCCTTCCCTCCCCCTCCTTCCCCTTCCTCTCCCTCCTCCTCCCCTCCCTCTCCTCCCTCCTCCCTTCCTTCTCCTCCCTCTTCCCCTCCTCCCACCCTCCTTCCTTCCCCCTCCTCCTCTTCTTCCCCCCTCCCTCCCTCCTCCTCCTCCCTCCTCCCTCCTCCCTCCCCCCCCTCCCCCCCCCCCCCCCCACCACTCTCTATTAACGGAACGATGGATGGGGAAAGCAGTAATAGGGCCATGGATAATTAATGGCCATATATATAAGGATATACAAGGACGCGCGGATAATTAAGATACTTCTCTCGATCGATCAAACGGCCACGGACATGTGTGTGGGGGTGGGGGGGAGGGAAGGGGGGGAGGGGAGATGTGGGGGAAGAAGAGGAGGGGGAAGGGGAAGGGGGGAGGGGAGATGTAGGGGAAGAAGGGGGAGAAGAAGAGGGATGTCTGGGGGTGGAGGAGAGATGTGGGGGAAGGGGGGGAGGGGAGAAGAAGTGAGGGGAAGAGGGGAAGGGGCGTGACCTACTCGCTCAACAAGGATGTCAGATCGGCGAGTTATCGGCGAGTATATCTTTTTTCGATCTGATCTTGGTAACACTTGGCGATATATTCCACGCGATAATGTTTTTTTTTTCTTGAAAATATTACAATTCTCGAAAATATATATCATTTTTTCCAGAAAATTACGAAAATGTAAGAATTTCAGTTGATATTTCCACCTACCTGGCGACCTGTTGTGTGGTTTCACTCGTGGCTTCATGGGCGACCGTGTCTGGTGATACTGGTAATCAAGCAGGTGGCAGCAGAGTGGCACTGCAGCTGCCGCTTGTCACCTGCTTGAGCTGTACTTGTCCTGCTGAGGTAGTGGCTGCTGGCCCTGTCGTGTTTCTTTATTTGTTTTTGTTTTTTATGGGGAGGCTTGGGTGGGGGGGGGTGGTTTCATTCATTCTTTATGTTTGTGTGTGTTTGAGGGGGAGGGAGGGAGAGAGAGAAGAGGAGGAAGAGGGGGGAGGAAGGTGAAAGAGAGGAAGAAGAATAGGAAGAAACACACGCGCACACACTCACACTCACACACACACACACACACACACACACACACACACACACACACACACACACGAGAGAGTGGTGTGTGTATGTGTATGTGTGTGTATGTGTATGTATGTATGTGTGTGTGTGTACGCGTGCTCTTTTATCGCCTCCCTTCGCTTTGGTAAAGTCAACATTGAACGAAATGGAACTAATTTTCTCGGCATTCATGGCGAGATTGGTGTCATGGCGGATCCTCTCTCTCTCTCTCTCTCTCTCTCTCTCTCTCTCTCTCTCTCTCTCTCTCTCTCTCTCTCTCTCTCTCTCTCTCTCTCTCTCTCTCTCTCTCTCTCTCTCTCTCTCTCTCTCTCTCTCTCTCTCTCGCTCGCTCGCTCTCTCTCTCTCTCTCTCTCGCTCTCTCTCTCTCTCCCTCCCTCTCCTCCCTCCCTCCCTCCCTCCCCCCCTCCCTCCCTCCTTCCCTCCCTCCCTCTCTCCTTCCCTCCTTCCCTCCCTCACTCCCTCTCTCCCTCACTTCCTCATTCACTCATTCCCTCATTCATCCGCCTTCTGGTACATAATTGCTACACGGGAGAATCAGCCGTCCATAGAAGCCTAACCACAGGCTGACTAACAACTAACTTCCCTCTTGTTAGAAGTGTCTACACGTCTTCCTATCTACTCGTCTACTCTTATTTATTTATTAATACTCTCTCCCTCATCTATTGCTTCATCTCTATATATCTCTATCTATCGTCTGTTATCTTATCTCTATCTATTATCTGTTATCTTATCTATCTTCCTTATCTAATCTATCTAGAATTTATCTATTGGATTTTGCTTTTGGGATATGATTTGGTCTATCAATGGAATGCCGGTTTTATATAACCTGCATGCAATTAGGTCCTTGCCTGTAATTGCAAAATATCTGCCCTTTACGATCCGCTGGCACGCGTTGCAGCCTGTGCCACGATCGTGTGCGGATATGGATGTACCCGAAGGTCTAATTACACGCACACATGTACGGCTATGGACACGGACGTGAGTGTATGGACGCGAGCACACTCCTGGGCACTGCATACGCACACACACACACGCATACAATTCTCGTATTATAGAATAAATGCAAATAGATTTATGAGGATGGTAAGTCACCGTGACAACACATACTCTGTCTGTCTTTCTCTCTCTCTCTCTCTTTCTCTCTCTCTCTCTCTCTCTCTCTCTCTCTCTCTCTCTCTCTCTCTCTCTCTCTCTCTCTCTCTCTCTCTCTCTCTCTCTCTCTCTCTCTCTCTCTCAACACCACATACTCAATGCTACATGCTCAACATCATACACATTACACCGCACACACTACACCACACCAACACTATACTCCAAACACCACACGCTCAACACCACATCCCCCAACCCCCCCCCCCCCCCCCCACACCACACACTCCCTCCCCCTACCACACACCCCTCCCCCACCACAAACCCCCTCCCCTACCACACACACCCTCCCCCCACCACACACTGACCGGCACCCGTAGGCAAAACCTGGTTAACGGAACCGAGAGAGTATAAACACCACATCGCCGGGTTATAAACGACTTAATGGCGCAGGTTCCGATGTGATTTTGTTTTATATAGGCGATTTGGAAGGGATCGGAACAAACGACGGTCGATAAGCGCACGGGATTGAGGGCTGAGGCCATTGCAAGATGTTTGGAGTCGGTTTTATCTCTTGGTTGCACTTCGGCGTTGAATTCCTGTGGCAACACATGTCTATAAATATCCTTTTGGTTGTCATTGCGTGTTGATTTGCGTTTGAAGACTTGGGTGTACGGCGATCTGATTTTATTCTGTCTCTGTTTTTTTTCTCTCTTCTTTTCTCTCTTTCTCTCTTTGTCTTTCTTATTCTTATTCTCTCTCTCGGTCTCTCTCTCTCTCTCTCTCTCCCTCCCTCCCTCCCTTCCTCCCTCCCTCCCTCCCTCCCTCCCTCTCTCTCTCCCTCCCTCCCTCCCTTCCTCCCTCCCTCCCTCCCTCCCTCCCTCGCTCCCTTCCTCCCTCACTATAAATACCGTGTCATTAAGAGATGAAGTGTGATAGTAATTATATGTTCTATTTCCAGGTAACGGTGGAGTTGCTGTCGGTGGAGTGGAGTGGAGTGGAGTAAGTAGATGCGGAGTGTGGAGTGGAGTTGTCTTATTATTGGAGAGAAAGATGAAAGACAGAAAGAAAGGAAGAAGGGAAGGAGGGAGAGAAAGAGAGGGGGGGAGAGAGAGAGAGAGAGAGAGAGAGAGAGAGAGAGAGAGAGAAAGAGAGAGAGAGAGTGAGAGAGGAGGGGGAGAGGGAGAGGGAAAGGAGGAAGAGAGAGAGAGGAGGAGGAGGAGAGGAAGAGGAAAGGAGAAGAAGAGAAGAGAAGAGAAGAGAAGAGAAAAGAGAAGAGAAGAGAAGAGAGAGAGTGAGAGAGAGGGAGAGAGTGATAGACGAAGATAGAAGAAGAGGGAGAGAGAGCCAAGACAGACAGGCAGTCACCCACACAAGCACAAACAAACAGAAATAGAAAGTGAAATTCATACACATTCCATGACGTAATTTCCTTCGCCAATAACCAACCCTCCCATGTGCAAAGTAGCTGCGGTTTTGCTGTACCGTGCGTGTGCCGAGTACCGTCTGGCAGGGACGGGTGTGGTCTGGCGAGGTACTAGGTGAGCGGTCGGACGAGCTAGCTTGACCTCTAGCCCCAGGTCACGGGTCTTCTGCCCCCCCCCCACCCCTCTCCCTCTCCCTCGCTCGCTCTCCTTCTCTCTCTCTCTCTTGCTCTCTTTCTCCCTCTTTTTTTATTATTATTATTATTCTTTTTCTTCTTCTTCTTTATGTTCCTCTCTCTCTCTCTCTCTTGTTTTAAATGTGCTTTTCGTCCATGAAAGAAAGAGAGAGAGAGAAAGAGAGAAAGAGAGAGAAAGAGAGAGAAAGAGAGAGAAAGAGAGAGAGAGATAACCCACGGTAACCAAGAAGCAAGTGATCGCGGGCGGGACACAGGCTCGTGGGCGGACGGGCGGATATATACCGTCGGCGTGTTTTGATGGGCGGCCTAGGTAGAGGGGGGAGGGGGGAGGGGGCGCGGACTAACGGATCGACCCCTATGTTGTCACGGGCGGGTGGGGACGTGGGCGCCTGGGGGAGAACCGGGGGTTGGGGGGAGGAGGGGGAGGACGGGGGAGTTTGGGTAGTGGGTGTGGGAGGGGGGATAAGTTGGAGAGAGAGAGAGGACGGGAGAAGAAGAGAGAAGGAAGGGGGAGAGGGAGAAGGGGAGAGAGGAGAGAGAGAGAGAGAGAGAGAGAGAGAGAGAGAGAGAGAGAGAGAGAGAGAGGGAGAGAGAGAGAGAGAGAGAGAGAGAGAGAGAGAGAGAGAGAGAGAGAGAGCGAGAGAGAGAGAGAGAGGAGAGAGAGAGAGAGAGAGAGAGAGAGAGAGAGAGAGAGAGAGAGAGAGAAGGAGAGAGAGAGAGAGAGAGAGAGAGAGAGAGAGAGAGAGAGAGAGAGAGAGAGAGAGAGAGAGAGAGAGAGAGAGAGAGAGAAGGAGAGGGAGAGAGAAGGAGAGGGAGAAAGAGACAGAAGGAGAGAGGGAGAGAGAATGAGAGATAGAGAGAAAGAGAAGAAGAAGAGAGAGAGAGAGAGAGAGAGAGAGAGAGAGAGAGAAAAAAAAGAGAGAGAGAGAGAGAGAGAGAGAGAGAGAGAGAGAGAGAGAGAGAGAGAGAGAAGAAAAAGAAGAGAGAGAGAGAGAGAGAGAGAGAGAGAGAGAGAGACCGAGACCGACCAACCCATAGTATAGTTGATGAATTTGAAGGTGACGAGAGAGAAGGGGGAGATGATAGGAGAGGAGAGGAGAGGAGAGGAGGGAAGTGAGTTGATCCAGAGGTGGGGGGAGGGGGAAGAGTAGGTGGGGGGAGGGGGAGGGAGGGGGACGAAACCCCCGGAGGACACGTGTGAATGTTTTTATCGTGGATTTACAGTTTCATGCCATGGGGGTGGGTGCTCGTGTCATAGGGGGGGGGGGGGTCGCTTGGAGGCTTACTGGGCCTCGGATATTAATGAATGGGGAGGGAGGGGGGGGGGGTTCTGATAGTAAGGATAGTGAGGATGATGATCATAATGATAATAGTGATGCTGATAATGATGATGATAAGGATAGTGATGTGGATGATTAAGGATGATAATAATGATGACGAAAGTGATGACAATAATAAAGATAGTGATGATATTAACAATATTAATTGTGATTATAACATAATGATAAAAGCAATAACAGCAATAAGCAACAACAATGATAATAATCATAACAATAACAACGATAATGATGATAACAAAAACAATAATACTAGCTATATCAAAAAACAAATAACTAAAATAACAATGATAATAATCATAGTAAAACACAGTAACCCACAAAAAAAAGAAAAAAAAGAACGTTTCTCAATACAGTTACGTCATTACCTTGTCACGTGGACCGGAAAAACGTTCCGTCGAGATAACACCTGCCGTGTTTACGTGTTCTATTGTGCGTGCGTGCGTGTTTCGTGTGCGTACGTGTTCTATTGTGCGTGCGTGCGTGTTTCGTGTGCGTGCGTGATCTATTGTGCGTGCGTGTTTCGTGTGCGTGCGTGTTCTATTGTGCGTGCGTGTTTCGTGTGCGTTTGTGTCCGTGTGGGTGTGCTTGAATGGGTCGAGGGAGCGGAGGGGTGGAGGGGGAGGAGGAGAAGAATGGAAGAGGGGAGGAGGAGGGGGAGAAGAAAGGGAGGGGAAGGGGGAGTAGTGTGTATGTTGAGTGTTTGTTTGTGTGTTTGTTGGTGTGGGGGAGAGGACTGTGTGTGTTTGTTTGTGTGTGTGAGGAGGGGATAGTGTATGTGTTTGTGTGTGTGTGAGTGGGAGGAGATGGTAGTGTTTGCTTGTTTTTGTTTGTGTGTAGGGGAGGGGGTACTGTGTGTAAAGGGGGTTATTGTGTGTGTGTGATGGGGTGGGGGGGCACTGTGTGTGTGTGTGTGTGTGTGTGTGTGTGTGTATGTGTGTATGTGTGTGAGCGCGCGTGCTTGTGCATGTATGTTTGAATATGCTTACGTACGTTTGTGATGTGAACGTGATTGTACATTTCGTATTTTTAGTTCGTTGCCCAACCATGTATACAGGAACACCTGTTACCACATGTGTTAGTCTTACAAGTGAGCCCTTTGGCGAACACCTGTATACTTGCAAGTGTTCGTACTGATAGTAATCTCTTTCCCTTTGATTCTCTCTTTATCATTTTTCTTCTTTTCCCTTCGTTTATTCTTTTATACCTAATCTCTCACTCGATTTAGCGATATTATCGGTATCTTTCTTTTCATGTCGTAAACTAGATACTCATCCATCCATCCATCCATCCATCCACTTACTTATGCCGCTTCCTGTCCCCCACCCCCCTATCGTCAATTCTTCCACTCACCTACCTCCCTTCCTCTCTCTCTCTCTCTCTACCTCTCTCTCTCTCTCTCTCTCTCTCTCTCTCTCTCTCTCTCTCTCCATCTATCTATCTATCTCTCACACACACACATGCACACACACACACACATGCACACACACACACACACACACACACACACACACACACACACACACACACACACACACACGCACACACACACACACACACACACACACACACACACACACACACACACACACATTCTCTCATTTTCATTCTCTCTCTCTCCCTCTCCCATCCCCCTACCCCTACCCCTACCCCTACCCCCTCCTCCCGTCCCGCGCCCACCGATGTCACCCTGAGATCGAAGGCGGCGATAGAGAGGGGGCGGTGGCGGGGGAAGGGAAAGGGGGGGAAGGGGAAGGGGGGGGGGCATCCGTGGCCGAAAAAAGGGTGATTCCGAAGAGGACAAAGAAGGGTGAGGCGCTCGCTCGTGTCAGGGAGGTTAAGGGTCGGGTTTCTCTCCCTTTTTTTTTTTTTTTTTTGACTCGGATCTTGTTCGTTTGTGTGTTTGTGTATGTGTGTGTGTGTGTGTGTGTAGTTAGATAGAGAGGGATCGTCTGAAATACTTATTGGAGGAATACTTATATCTTTATCTATCCGTCTCTCTCTCTCTCTCCTTCCCTCTCTCTCTCTCTCTCTCTCTCTCTCTCTCTCCCTCCCTCCCTCCCTCCCTCCCTCCCTCCCTCTCCCTCCCACTCTCTCTCATCTATCCATCAATCTATAAACATCATATATACATACACATAAAGATACATACATACATACATAAATACATAAATAGATGCATACACGCACTTACACATACACATGCCAACACGCGCACACTTCCTAAAAACCGGTAGCCCTCGATACAAAACGCGCGTGTTCAACCTGTGCCGTGTTGCGTGCGTGCACAATGCGTGTTCGAGTGCCCCCTCGTGGCCACAACGAACGGTTCCTGCCATAAAGCCGCGACCCGAGGGGGGGGATGGGGGGATGGGGGAGGGGTGAGGGTTGGAAGGTGAAGGGGTACGGAGGAGGGGTAGAGGACCTGAGGCAGGGGGTAGGGGTGTAAGGGGGTAGGGGTAAGGGGGTTAGAGAGGCTAGAGAGGGTAGTTGTGGCTCTGTTCTATACCTGGCAGGGTGACCTGGGGAAGGGGGAGGGGGAGGGGAAGGGAGAGGAGGGGGGAAGGGAGGTTGTGAAATGATTGAGTTGGGGAGGAGGCGAGGAAGGGGCTTGGGGGGGGGGGGAGCTGGGAGGAGGAAGAAAGGAAGGAAAATTTGATGATGATGGAGATAAGAGGAAGAAAAGATCGGTAGAAACATCGCGAAAAACCACAACACTGAAAAAAAAAGTTTAAAAAGACCATTTTTCAACTAGAAAAAAAAACAGAAACGACATCTCGAAGAAGAAAAAAAAATAATATAACGATAAACTAAATAAAGAACTCGATTCAGAAAGACACAAAGTATCAATATGAATTGCGCCATTACAAAGTCATATACGAAATCATCTCCCTTTGTCGATCGGGATGACCTTTGACCTTTTGGCCATTTTTGGAAACGTTTTGGCAACACCCTCGTAGTGGAACAGCTGATCACAAAGCCAGCGCTGTTATTATATCACATCCTTGTTTTTTTTTTTTTCAAAGAGAGCTTAGCAGTCCTTGGGTTATATGGCTGGATGGATTTAAAGGGGAAAATTATAAGGAAATTAGCAGTAGTTAGCAGCCCTTGGGTTATATGGCTGGATGGATTTAAAGGGGGAAATTATAAAGGAATTAGGTTAAAAATCCCCTATATTTTAATTAGCAGCCCTTGGGTTATATGGGTGGATGGATTTGAAGGGAGAATTATAAGGATATTAGGTTAAAAATCCCTTTCTTTCTGTTATTTATATCAGTTGATTGAAAGATTAAAAAAAAAACGAAGACAAGAAGTCACTAAAAAGAAAAGCCACGTGTTAAGACTTAGAATCCGTAGAAAAAGAATCAGATGAGTTTAGTATTTCCCGAAGAGACAATACAACCATGCTTATATCACCCTTTCTGCGTTTCTTTTTTTGTGCGAAGAACCTAGACTCATAAGAAATCTAGGGGTGACAAGATCCCCCCGCCCTCTACCCCTTCCCGATAAAAGACTTTAGGAGGCATACAACTTTCTCTCCTCTAGATAATCCGCTAACAAATGTATCTAAATTCTAGAAGAAAAAAGAGGGACAACCAAGTATTTCATGAATGTAATGCCATGCAGGATTTAATAATCCCGAGAAAAGGGTACAGCAAAACTCACGCCAATTATTTTCTCTCTCTCTCTTTCTCTCTCTTTCTCTCTCTCTTTCTCTCTCTCTCTCTCTCTCTCTCTCTCTCTCTCTCTCTCTCTCTCTCTCTCTCTCTCTCTCTCTCTCTCTCTCTCGCACACGCGCACGCACAGTCGCACACAAACACACATACACAAACACACACACATATATATACACATACACAAACAGAGAGAGAGACAGAGACAGAGAAAGAGAGAGAGAGATAGATAGAGAGAGAACGAAAGAAAGAAAGAGAGAGACAGAGACAGAGAACGAGAACGAGAAAGAGAACGAGAAAGATCATACACAAAACCAAAATGATGTCAATAATGTCCTCCCCGGAAGTAAAACGTCGAAACGGGGGAAATAATGAATAAGATTCCGAAAGTTATTCTGTCTTTCCTCACGGCACGAGAGACTGTTAACAGGCCGTTGTAGAGCGGTTGGTGGATATTAACGGCCTTTTTGACGGTTGTTGGGACTCTGTTAACGGGCTGTTAGTCGGTTGTTGGGGTCTGTTAATAACGAAGGCTCAACGAAGTCGTTTTTGGTTGCTTGGTTGTTAGCGGAGATGTGTATTTCTCTTCTTTATTGTTATTATTATTGTTATTATTGTTATTATCATTGTTATTATTATTGTTGTTATCGTTGTTGTTATCATTATTGCTTCCATCATTATCATTGTTGTTATCAGTATTATTATTGTTGTTAGTATTATTATCGTTATTGATATTACTATCTTCATTTATTACTATTACCATCATTACTGTTATGATTATCATCATCGTTATTATGGTGCTGGTGTTTTCAATATATTTTTTTTATTATTCTTTGTTTTTTTAATGGTATGCTCTTTACCAAAGTTTTCATTTCATGTTTTCACTTTTTATTTCTATTTTTTTTTATCATTTTATTGTCATTTTCTCCCTTTCGTCAATATCACTCTATGTTATGTTATTCTTGTTAATTCCAGTTATTTGGACCGGTGGCTTTCTCTATACATAATGTCTTTCATGTATGAGAGAGAGGGAGATAGAGAGAATGGTGGAGAGGAGAGTGAGAAAAAGAGAGGGAGAAGGAGAGCGAGGGAGAGAGAGAGGGGGAGAAGGAGAGGAGAAAGAGAAGGAGTGAGAGAGAGAGAGAAGGGGAGATAGATAGAGAGAGAGAGAGAGAGAGGATGGTGGAGAGGAGAGAGAGGGGATGGTGGAGAGGAGAAAGAGAAGGAGAGAGAGAGAGAGAGAAGGGGAGATAGAGAGAGAGAGAGAAGGAGAGAGAGACAGAGACATAATGAAAGATAGAGGCAGATAAAGAGACAGACAGATACAAGGACAGACAAATATAGTTCGTACATATGTGTGTGTGTGTGTGTGTGTGTGCGTTCGCGTGCGTGTGTCGATAGTGATTATATCCCGGATGTCGTTACAGGTCATTACAGGTCGTGTCTCTTATCTCCGGCTAATGACCCTCTTTGTCAGTGACGTCATTCGAGCTATTTTCTCGACGTCTTCGCGAAATTGATGTCATTATGTAGAAGAGGTCAAAGAAATTGTTTTTATTTTTCATAATTTGTTTTCTCTTTAATGACGGAAGCTTTTTGTCATCAACCGTAATCGTTACGTCAATATGAAAAGATATAATTGATAAACGATTTTTATTTTATTATTATTTTTTTTTTATTTCTATTTTTTTTTTTTTTTTTTTTTTTTTTTTTTTTTTTTTTTACGAACTCTCATATAACAGTTATCGTTCAATTTCGCGTAATTTCGTTGTATCGTATCTCTTCAAAAAATAATTAATGTTATTTTGTTGATTTTTTTAGGTCATGGGAGCAATAAGCATGCTGAAAAATAGGTGATTTATATATGATATAGATATAATGTGATAATGATAATCATAAAAGTATGATAATGATAGAAATATGCGTATTAAAATATATAGTAAAGATATGATCTATAATAAAATCTATAATAAGAAACATAAATTTATTCTTTTGTTATGAATGTATTTCGCTTTTTTTTCTTTCGCTATCGAGAAGTATGTTTCGAAAGATAAGAATGCGATAAAAAAGAGAGAAAAAATATGATAAGAAAATGTGGAAAGCGATTTTTTTGTTTCATTTAGAAAATCTTAAGAAAATAGAAAATATAAAGAAATGGAATACATAAATAATAGAATTAAGTCGAAACATAAAAAGATAGAAATTTAAAAGGAGCAAAGATAAAGAAAAAAAAAGAATAACAGTTGAGAAAAAATAATCTTCAAAATCAAGGAGAGAGAGAAAAAAATAATTAAAAACCGCAAGCAATAAAAAATAAACGTTTAAAAGGAGCAAAGATAAAGAAGAAGAAGAAGAAAAAAAGAGGATAACAGTTGAGAAAAAAAAACCTTCAAAATCAAGGAGAGAGAAAAAAGATTTTAAAAACGCAAGCAGTAATTACAAAATTCCTTCCGAAAGCACCTTACAAGGTTGTCAAGGCGGGGGTGGGGGTGGGGGTGGGGGAGGGGGGAGAGGAGAGGATAAGGGAGGAGAACAGAGAAAGGAGGAAAGGAAGGAGAATGATATTAAAAGGGGACAGAGGAAGAGGATGGGGGGTGCGTAAGATAGAGAAAGGAGAGGGAAAGAGAGCGGAGAAGATAGAGAGAAAGAAAGAGAGAGAGAGAGAAAGAAAGAAAGAGAGCGAAGAAGAGAAGGAGAGAGAGAGAGAGCGAAGAAGAGAAGGAGAGAGAAAGAAAGAGAGCGAAGAAGAGAAGAAGAGAAGGAGAGAGAGAGAGCGAAGAAGAGAAGGAGAGAGAGAGAGAGAGAGAGAGAGAGCGAAGAAGAGAAGGAGAGAGAGAGAGAAAGAGAGCGAAGAAGAGAAGGAGAGAGAGAGAGAGAGCGAAGAAGAGAAGGAGAGAAAGAGAGAGAGGGAAAGATAGCGAAGAAGAGGAGAGAAAGAGAGAGAGAGAGGAGAGAAAAAAAGAGAGAGAGAGAGAGAAGCGACAACTAAAACCCAAGGCTGAAGATGACCCAAAAGGAGAGATGGCACATTCGTGACGAAAGAGAAATGAGAACAAGGGTAGAGAGAGTTCAAAGGTCACGGGTCATTCTGGGTCGATTGGCTCGGTTCGGCAAGAGGGCAGTTTTAATTATTATGCCATTTAATTTTAAGTAATTGTGTTTCACTAATAATATATACATACATATATATATTTTTTTTTGGGGGGGGATGGAATACCTCTTTCTGTCTTCTTTTTTTATTTTAATTATATCGATTTTTTTTTTTTTTTTTTTTTTTTTAAGGTAAGCGTCTTTTGCTAATGCACTAAAGATTGTTTTACGTTGGGGGGGGGGGGCTTCTTTTGTTTTATGTTGTTCTTGTTATTTTTGCATTTTGATTTCCTCTTGTTTGTTGTCTTTGGCTTGTGAATGATTAATTTGTGTCTGATGGTTGGTGTTTATGTAAATTCCTTTGCAATTATTTGATAATCAAAGACCATAAATGTCAGATTGTAATTTTACGAGAGGACTGTGTGATAATAGGTCAGTGGAGGTCATTTGAGGTCACTTGGAATAAGAATTAGGCCGACTGCTCTCTTTCTCTCTTTTTCTCTATT
Source organism: Penaeus japonicus (assembly GCA_017312705.2). NCBI lineage: Eukaryota > Metazoa > Arthropoda > Malacostraca > Decapoda > Penaeidae > Penaeus > Penaeus japonicus. Next base: position 549,638 of record BOPN01000126.1, read on the forward strand.
TTTCTTTTCATTTTTTCTTTCTCCCTTTTTATTCTCTCTCCCTCTCTCTCTGTCTCTCTCTCTCTCCCTCCCTCTCCCTTCCTCCCTCTCCCCTCCCTCGCTCCCCCCTCCCTCCCCTTCCTCTCCTCCCCCTCTCTCTCTCTCTCTCTCTCTCTGTGAATGTGAGTGTGTGTGTGTGCGTGTGTGTGTGTATGTGTGTGTGTGTGTATGTGTGTGTGTGTGTGTCCGTGTCCGAGCGATGATGATGATGATGATGTAAGCACGTCCGTAACCGTGCGTCGGCGTGCACGCGGAGCCCTCGAGGGGAAGGTCACAGAAGAGAAGCGATACGAGCCGACCTTTGTTGAGACAGACAGACAGGCAGACTGGCAGGCAGAGCGGGTCATCCGTAACCATCGCCGTCACGAACTTCATCTCCAGCCAAGGTCACTCGGGAGAAGAAGGTATGGGAGAGAGGAAAGGTGATGGGGGGGATAGGAGGGGAGGGGGTGGAGGGATGGGGGGATAGGGGGAAGGGAGGGGGATAGGAGGGGGGAAGGGGTGGAGGGATGGGGGGATAGGGGGAAGGGGTGGAGGGAGGGGGGAAGGGGTGGAGGGATGGGGGATGGGGGGATAGGAGGGGGGAAGGGGTGGAGGGAGGGACGGGATAGAGGTGGGAGGGGGAAGAGAGGAAGAAAGAAAGAAAGAAAGAAAGAAAGAAGAGGGGGAAGGAGGGAGTAGAGAGAGGGAAGAAGAGGGTAAAGAAAGGAGGTGAAAAGGGTGGATGGGAAGGGAAGGAGGAAAGAAGGGGAGGGGTAGGAGGGAGAAGGATGGATGGAGTGAGGGAGAATGAGGGATGGAGTGAGGGAGAAGAAGGAGGGATGGAAGGAATAGGGAAGGAAGAAGATGAACTCAAAGGAAGGTGGATTTGTGTGGATGGGGAAGGGTGGAGGGAGAGAGTGAAAGAAAGAGGGACGGAGGGAGAGGGCGTGAAAGAACTACACACTACACAATTAAACCAACATAGCCACATAGCCGCATAACTCAACCCCCCACCCACCCCCCCTCCCCACCCTACATCCCCCACCCACCCAGCCCAAAAATCCGCGACATAGATAACCGAGTGAAAGCCCAGCGCGGGCGGTCGAAGGCGGGCGAGGCGTGGGCGGGCGAGGGCGGGCAAGGCGTGGGTGGAAAGGGTGATATTCAGCTGCAACAAGTAATGGTCACGCTTGAACGCCTTTGCATAGGTGGCCCCCCCCCTCCCCCCCCCCCCCCTCCCCCCTCAACTGTTGCAACGAGCGGCTCGCATGCCTCTTGGCTGTGGGTCTTCGCAGGTGCGCATCTCGGACGGCAGTTGTCGAAGAGGAGACGCGGCTGGTGTTCTGGCGATTCATTTGTTGTTGTTGTTGTTGTTGTCGTTATTTTGTTATCATTGTTGTTGTTGTTATTATTATTTTGTTATCATTGTTGTTATTATTATTTTGTTATCATTGTTGTTATTATTATTTTGTTATCATTGTTGTTGTTATTATTATTTTGTTATCATTGTTGTTGTTATTATTATTTTGATATCATTGTTGTTGTTATTATTATTTTGTTATTATTGTTATCGTCGTTGTTATTGTTGTTGATATTATTTTTGTTTTTTTTCATTATTATCATTTTCATCGTTATTATTTATGTTGTTATTATTATCAGTGTTATTATTTTTATTTTCATCATCATTATCATGATTATCATTATTTAATGGTTTATTGATTTACTATTTATCTATCTATTCATATATTTGTTTGTTTGTTTATTATATTAATTGTCGTGTTGTTTCCCGTTTTCTTTTGTTGTTTTGTTTCAAGTTTTTGTTTGTAGTTTTGTTTGTTTTGTTTTAATGTTGTTTTCTTTGTTCGTTTGTTTTCATTTGAATTATTTTCTTTTTCTTTCTTTATCTCTGTTTTATCCTGTTTCTTTATTACCTAATTCTCCTCGTCATTCTTTGTGTATGTTTTTATTTCTATTTTTCTCTTGTTTTAGTATACATTTTTCCATTTTTAATCTCTTGCAAATTTCTCTTAATTTCTCAAGCTATCTCGTGTTTTCTTTTTCTTTTTCTTGAATTTCTCCTTTCTTATATTTCCTTCTTCTTTTTATGTTCTTCAACTTTTTCTTGTGTTCCTTGTTTTTATCAGATTATTATTTTTTTCCCTTTTGTTCTATCTTTTTCCTGTTTTCTCCTCTTTCTCTTCCTTCCCATCTCCTTTTCTTCTCCTCATTTCCTCCTCCTCCTCCTCCTCCCCTTCCTCTCCTCCCCCCACTCCTCCTCCCTCCCTTCCCCCTCTCCTCCTCCCTCCCTTCCCCTTCCACCTCCTCCTCCCTCCCTTCCCCCCTCCTCTCCCCTCTCCTTCTCCCTCTCCCTCTCCCCCTCCTCCCTCACTCCCCCTCCTCCTCACTCCTGCTCCTCCCTCCCTTCCCCCCCTCACCCCCTTCCTTCTTCTACCTTCGGAGACTTAGTGGGCCAGAGGTATTTTGTTTGGCTCTCTTTATTCTCTTTATTTTGTTTCTCTTTCTCTCTTTCTTTCTCTTTCGCGGCCTTCCTTCTTTCCCTCTCTCCATCTCTCTCTCCTTCCTTCCCTCCCTTCTCCCTCCTTCTTTCCCTATCTCCCTCCTTCTTTCCCTATCTCCCTCTCCTCCCTCCCTCCTTTTCCTCTCCCATTTACCTTCTAGCTCCCTCTCTCCCATTCTTAAGAGAGAGAGAGAGAGAGAGAGCGTAATCGGTGTCCGCATCGCCACGTCAAGCAGAAAATAACATACAATGCTTGAACTTTCCCGTAACACTTGTCACTAGCCAAGCGTTCTTGTGTGCTTGAACAGAACACTTGATCTTCTTGTGTGTGTGTGTGTGCGCGCGCGCGTGTGTGTGTGTGTGTGTGTGTCCGTGTGTGTTTGTTTTTGTGTGTGTGTTTATTCCATTTGTCTGTGTTCATTTCTATCTCTACATTTTAAATATAATAATAATGAATAGATGAATAGATAAAACGAAAAAAAAAGGTAAACAAGCAAACAAGCAAACAAAAAACAAAATACAACAACAAAAAACAAAAACTCAAGGATCCATCCGAACAACCTCGCGGCGTCGAAGTCAAAGTCAGTCCTTTTAAATTCACGCCTCGAGACGGACCATTGCGTCACCGATGTTGTGCAACAGCTGATGTCTATAACAATGCCAAAATCATGTCCGAATTTCATTATTTCTGAAGCGGGCTTTCGCAATGGTCTTGCTTCGGAGACTTTGGAGTGGAAATCGCTGCCCGATCACACGCATTGGGTCACGTCGCCCATTGGTGCAAATGTCTGTGCAATGCGTCAAATGTCTGTGCAATGCGTCTAATGTCTGTGCAATGCGTCTAATGTCTGTGCAATGCGTCTAATGTCTGTGCAATGCGTCTAATGTCTGTGCAATGGGATTTCATTTTTAATTGCTGGCTCGTGTTGTTGGCTCTCTCTTTGTTTTTGTTTTTTTCTGGGTGTCTGTTTTGTTGGGTTTTGTTTGTCTTTTTTTTCTCTTCTACTTTCTTTATTTTTATTATTCTTTCTTTTCCTTCTACTTTCTTTCTTGTTCTTCCTCTTTCTTTTCCTTCTGTCTTTCTCTTTCTTTCTCTCGCTTTCTCTTCTCTTCTTTCATTTCTCCTTCTTCTCTCGTCTCTCTCTCTCCCTCTCTTCTCTCAACTCTCATCTCTCCCTCCCTCTCCTCCTCCTCCTCCTCCTCCTCCTCCTCTTCCTCTTCCCTCCCTCTCCCTTCCGTCCTCCCTCCCTCCCTCTCCCTTCCTTCCTCCCTCCCTCCCTCTCCCTCCCTCATTCATTCTATACTCGAAAGAATCAACACAAATTTCAGCCTAACGAACGAAAAAGGGAAGATCCAGCATCGATCAAGGCACACTTAAGACGAATGTTTATGATGGGAGAGTTACCGCTTCGATCACTCGTTTTCTACCTGTTATTGCTTTCCGAATGAAGAAAAAATAAGAAGGGGAATGAAACATTATCGGTCCATTCGTGTGTTATTGCCCTTTTGTTTTGATTTATGGTTATTAATTTTTTTTTATAAAGAAAATTTACGCGTATTTTAAAATATTCTGTTTGGTAATATAATGGCCCCGGGTATAAACATTGCGGTCATTATGATGAGAAATGGCATTGAGGCTTCATGAGTGATTTGCAGTTTTGAGAGATGTATTTTCCGGGTTGTATTGTGGTGATGTGATTTTTTTTTCTTTCTGCCACGAGAGTTAGTAGGCAAGGCGTTATTTATGTCAAGTTAAATGCAAATGAATGTATCACTCGTCATGAATATCAACCACTTAACCACTCGCTCCGGGTGAATCGCGTGGTGGTATTTTGGCTCAAGCAGGAGGCATTGCGGGTGAGCCGAGGCCCTTGGCGACTGTGCTTGGAGGAACGCACTCCTTGTTCTTGCTTTCGGTTTCTGTTTCGCTTTTGGTTGATTTTTTATTTATTTATTTATTTTTTTTTTTTTAGGTAGGGTCTATATTGTGTGTGTGTGTGTGTGTGTATGTAGGGTGTATACGCACGTGCACACGCACACGTACGTGAACATGCGCGCGCACACACAAACACACACGCATACACACACACACACACACACACACACACACACACACCTGCAATATATATCTTTTCATATGAATCCATAAAAAAAATTAACATGCATATGTCTAAGCGTTTGCCTTGAATCATTACATCATTAACATATGCAGATTTAATTACGTTTTTTTTTTTCTAATATTTGATTTATTTCTTGCAGGTAATGTGAAGACGCCAGGTGATCTTTCATTAATGGCAAAGATATCTCGCCATTGTGAGTATAAGGAGGGAGTTTGTATTATTTCCTTGGTCTTCTTTTGTCGGATGTTTCTTTTTTCCTGTTTGTTTGTTTTTTTTTTTCTTTATCTTGTTTTGTCTTTTCGTTTTTTTTTTTTTTTTCTCTCTTTCGTCTTTTTTTTTCTCTCTCTCTTTCGTCTTTTTCTATTTAACTATTTCTCGCTCTGTCTCTCTGTCTTTCTTTCTCTCTCTCACTCTCTCTCTTTCTCTCTCTCTCTTTCTCTCTCTCTCTCTCTCTCTCTCTCTCTCTCTCTCTCTCTCTCTCTCTCTCTCTCTCTCTCTCTCTCTCTCTCTCTCTCTCTCTCTCTCTCTCTCTCTCTCTCTCTCTCTCTCTCTCTCTCTCTCTCTCTCTCTCTCTCTCTCTCTCTCTCTCTCTCTCTCTCTCTCTCTCTCTCTTTCTCTCTTCCCTTCGTCCACCGTTCTTTCTTTCCTCACTTCTTCCTTCTTCCTTCCCTTGCTCCCTCTCACCCTCCCTCCTTCCCACCCTCTCATCCTTCCCTCCCTCCCTTCCTTCTGAGAGAGAGA
>BOPN01000126.1:557537-567537 GCA_017312705.2 Penaeus japonicus
TAGATTTTTAAAAATATGTTAATTAGATATATATATAAATTTACTATATACTTTAAGTAAAAGCCTCTATTTGAGAATGTCGAAGCGAAATAGAATAAAAGATGTCGTGTTTTCCCTCCGTTTCGGGGAGATGTCTTATCGCTTTCCCTAAACAGAGGGGAAAGACACGTGGCTGTCTGGCATGTTTATTCACGCATTGGTTTGTTTATTTATTCTTATCTCTATCGTGCAAGCCAGTGGTCGCTTGCAGGCACAGGCAGAGATATGCGAATTAAACAGAATATCGCACGCACATTTACATGTCTTATCCCACCACCTGTTGACCCACGCAAGCAAAAGCAAAAACAAGGAGAGACATGCTAGTTAAACATGTACACTGCGATAAAGATCGTCTTGTGTTTTTGTGAGGATGTTTATGAGAGGGTGGGAGGGAGGGAGAGGGGGATAGGGAGAGAGGGAGGGAGGGAGGGAGAGGGATAAGGGGGAGGGAGGGAAGAGGGGAGGGAGAGGCAAGTGGAGGATGAGGAAAAGGGTGGAAGGAGGGAGAGAGAGAGAGAGAGAGAGAGAGAGAGAGAGAGAGAGAGAGAGAGAGAGAGAGAGAGAGAGAGAGAGAGAGAGAGAGAGAGAGAGAGAGAGAGAGACAGAGACAGAGAGAAAGAGACCGAGATACCAAGACACCGAGACCAAGAGAGACCGAGACCGACCGAGCGACAGAGAAAGATCAGATTAGATTTGCATGCCTTTGGACTTGCATATGCAATCATGCACACTGCCTGGGATACCTGCATGTACAAAAACGCCCCCTGTACTTCCTCTGCCATCCTTCACCTCGAGGGAGCGTCATGCAAGACAGAGCACCTGGTCCCTCTCCCTCTCGCCCCCCTCCTTCTTCTTCTTCTTCTTCTTCTTCTTCTTTCTTCGTCTTCTTCTTCTTCTTCTTCTTTTTCTTCTTTTTCTTCTTTCTCCACCTCTTCCTTCTTCTTCTTCTCCTCTTCTTCTTCTTCCACCTCCTTCCTCCTCCTCCTCTTCTTCTTCTTCTTCTCCTCTTCTTGCTCCTCTTCTTCTTCCTCTACCTCCTTTTTCTTTTTCTTCTTTTTTTTCTTCTCCTCCTCCTCCTCTTCTTCTTCCTTCACCTCCTTCTCCTTCTTCTCCTCTTCTTCTTCCTTCACCTCCTCCTTCTTCTACTTCTCTTCCTCCTCCACCTCCACTTACTCCTCATCTTTCTCACACACATCCTCCTCAACCTCCCTTCAGCCCCCCGTCCTCCCCTTCTCCTCCTCACCCCCCCTCCCTTCTCCTACGACCTTCCTACGCGACCTTTCTGTCCTGCAGGAGCTCCCCCTCCCCCCCCCTCCCCCATTCCCCCCACTCCACACTCTCTCCCTATCCCCTCCCTCCCTCCCTTCTTCCCTCCCCCTCCCCCTTCCCCTTCCCCATGTCTTGGCATTTCCCATACGTTTCCTGCCATTTCCGGCCTTCGTGTCTTCCTCACTTTGTCTCTCTTCTTAACGTCTGTCTGTCTGTCTGTCTATATGTATGTCTATCTTTATGTTTGTCTGTTTGTTTGTATGTCTGTATGTTTATATGTCTGTGTCTGTCTGTCTGTGTATGTATGTATGTTTATATGTCTGTGTCTGTCTATTTGTGTATGCATGTGTGTCTATATGTGTGTCTGTATGTCGAAGAAGATTTTTCTTTCTTTCTTTAATGGGAAGTTGAAGAAGTTTTGGGAGTTTTCGTCCTTTCTGGGATTGGAAGTTAAAGAAGGTTATTGGATTTATATATATATATTTTTTTTTTCTTATAATCGGAGGTTAAAAGAAGTTTGTGAAGTTCTTATGTTCATGATAAAAAGTTGAAACAAAGGTTTTGAGATCCTTATAAACTTACTTGGTGAGAAGTTGAAGAAGTTTAGTCTTTGTCGGTATGACCTTTTGGTACCCATTTTTATAGCCAGAACTTCCGTCCTTTTTTTAATCTTCTCCTGAGGAACAACCCCGACCACCTGCAGAAGGGCCCAAGTCGATATCCTTTCCCTTTTCGTAAGATTTTAACAGAAAAAAAGGCGTAACCATCATTTCTAATTAGCAATTCTCATTTTCGTAATTATTGATTTCTTGTAATTGTATGTAAGTGCTTTTAAAAATAATTTATTTATTATTAATTTACTATTGATGTTGTAGCAGAAACAGTGTTAACTTTGGCAATATCCTAACATTATAATAACTACTAGAAATGTTCTCAATCGTTGTCATTATCATCATCATTCTCGTCATCATTATCATTCCCAAGTCAGATTAAGACGATTAATGGTCATTACTGTAGTTCGATCAATGCTATTCATTATTTATCCTAATTATCATTTATCTGCTTTCCTCTCCATTTCCCCCTTCCGTTGCCTCGCCACGAAGGAAAACCATTCACAGGCGATTTCATTCTTAATTTCACAGCTGGTTTCTGGCGGATCAGGTGACTGCGAGGAACAGCTGGGCGAACATATATACGCACGTACTTACTTGTGCAGATAGATAGAGATAGATAGAGAGATAGAGATAATACTCTTGTTTAGTTGTTTATTTATATATGTGTTTATTTGTGTGTTTATTTGCTTTGTTTGATAGTTATTCATTTTCTCTTTCTCTTTTTTTTTTTTTTTTTTTTTTTTTTTTTTTTTTTTTTTTTTTTTTTTTCTCTTCTCTCTCTCTCTCTCTCTCTCTCTCTCTCTCTCTCTCTCTCTCTCTCTCTCTCTCTCTCTCTCTCTCTCTCTCTCTCTCTCTCTCTCTCTCTCTCTCTCTCTCTCTCCCTCCCTCCCTCCTTCCCTCCCTTCCCTCTCTCCCTCCCTCCCTCCTGCCTTCCCTCCCTCCCTCCCTCCCACCTGCCTTCCCTCTTTCCCTCCCTCCAGCCATCCCTCCTTCCCTCCCTCCCTCCCTCCATCTCTCACCCTCTCTGACACACACGCACATGAGAATCGGTCCCTCGCGCCGTGTCCCCAGCTCCCTGTGTTCGCATTAACTCGCCTTCTGGAACCAGTTAGCCGGTTTCCGGTTGCTGGGCGTCTCTGCCTGTTGAATCGCTCGTCCCTTCTTGCTCTTAACCCTTTTCTTCTTCTTCCTCTTGCTCCTCCTCCTTCTTCCCCTCTTCTTCGTCATTTTTCTTCTTCTTCCTCTTCTTCTTCTTCTTCTTCTTCTTCTTCTTCCTTCTCCTCCTCCTCTTCCTCATATTTTTCCTCTTCCTCCTCTTCTTCTTCTTCCTTCTCCTCCTCCTCCTCCTTTTCCTCCTCTTCCACCTCCACCTCCTCCTCCTCCTCCTCCTCCTTGTTCTTCTTAACTGCTTCTTGTTCATTCTTCTGTTCTTCTGTTTCTTTTTTTTATTCTTGTTATTCATCCTCCTGTGATATTGATTATAATTATGATATTTGTATTGGTAATGGTAATAAGAGTAAGGATAATGAATAATAATAATAATAATAAAAGTAATAACGACGATGATAATGATAACAATAACAATAATGATAGCAATAACATATAGGTGTGGATAACCCTTTCCCATTAACCCTTTGATCCTTTTTTCAAAGATTTTCCACTTTCGCGAAGGGCGTTTGAGATGGGAGTCCGGTGCTGATTATCGACTCTAAGGCCTTATCACCATTGCCTCTTGTAAAACCCGCCTTACCGTGACCTTTTGTGACCTTTTGAGACCTTTTTCTGACCTCGTATTCGGGTGTTTCTCTCTTTGGCTGGATTTTTGGGTGTGTTTTTTTTTTTTTTTTTTTTTTTTTTTGTTTTGATTTTGCTTGGGTTTCTTTTTGCTTGTTTTGTTTTCTTTGTGTGTGTGTTTGTTGTGTTTCTTGGTCTTTTTTTTTTTTGTGGTTGTCTTTTTTGTTTGTTTGTCTGTCTATTTTTTTTTAAATCTCTCTCTCTCTCTCTCTCTCTCTCGCAGTTTAGAGCCAGCGATCTCACAGAGCAGACGTGTTTTTGTCCTCTCTCGTGACCTAGTGACCTGACCTTAGGTGACCTGATAATCCTGACAATTAGATCTTACGAATCTATCAGATAGATTGTGAGCCAGTGAGTGACGCTTTGTCTACATAAGTGCCATGGTGATTACAATTTCTATAGTGATAAAGTGATAGAAAGTGAGTGAAATTCGCACCGGAGTTGATCACAGCTTTAGCGTGCGAGCTGGTTTTTGGACCGGAGCGTCTGTTTGACAACGCCCCTTGTCAACAAAGTGAGGTCGGGGAGTGACCGCTAGGGTCAATCCCAATCAAATAGAGGGATAGCAATACAACCAAAACAACAGCATACCCTGAGCGTTCACCTGTGTTGACCTTGTCGGACCCCCAGGTATGCCCTGAGGGCAATTGGGAATACCCTCCCCGGGTTAAATCTGACGTCATGGCTAGTGCTGCCATACCGGCGTCTGAGGCCCCGACCGACCCAGGAATGGAAATGGAAAACGAACCCTTGACAACTAAAAGGCCAGCAACACTCAGCAACGAAGACATCACCATGGATTAGGGCAACAACGGCGACCCTAACGGGAAATGCGAAAACCCGCAAAAGAAATTGAAGAAATCCACAAACGACACTGAGGCAGAACCGAAAGAAAGGGAGAATGATATTCCCCCACAAGACGAAACTGACGACGACGGATTCACACTTGTGCAAAACAAGAAGAAGAAGAACCAAAGAACCGAACGCTGAAGCCGGACCACTGGAAAACGGACAAACTCGCAACAACAACAACCGACAGCCCTTTACGACCTACAAAATGTGAGGAAGGCTACATACCTCAAGATCAGAGGGTAAGGCTAGACTTTCCGAAAGACACAGATGTTGCCTCGAAATACAGATGGCTGTTGCATGCCACGAAACAGCATCATGGCACCAAAATCATATTCAGGAGAGATGAACACACCTACATAATGGTTGAAAGGAAAGAAGATGTAATTAAAGATCTTCTGAACACGGAATACGGTGGAATCAAGCTCCACGAACCAACAGCACCCAAGGCCAAATCGCCAAGGGTCGACATAATCATTTTTGGGCTTAGTGTTCATCAAGAGGTGAGCATAATAGAAGCCCATGAACACCTGGCGAGGCCCAAGCGCCTGAAGGGAAAAGAGGCAGTGGTGGCCGAATGGACAGGACCCGAGCCTCCCCCGGAAAAAATCTGGGTTCCTGGGCCTACGCTCCACTGCGGATTGCTTACTACAATCCGCCTGCACGGCGTTGCTACAAATGTCAACGTTGTGTGTGGCTGAAAAGTGCAGGTCTAAAACCTACTGGTGCGGCATCTGCGCAGGAAAGCACCTACAGAAGAGTGCAACAACAAAATTGAAAAGGGTGAAAAAATCCACGAGCAGTGCATAACCGCTACAAAAGATGTGCGAGCATGGCATCAAGACTGCCCAAATAAACCGTCTATCGAGAGCAAGGGACCACAACGACTACCATTGCGCGCACACAACAATGCAACGCATCAGGCTGCCGCGCCAAGTGAGGTACCTCGCGGTAATGCGTGGCACCAGGTGCGTCGGAGCGGTGCATCTCATCCCGAGGGGCATCAGGCCGACAAATGGCCGAAATTAGGCCACAGCCAGGCTGCTCGGCCAGTTGAAAACAGTGATAACGCCGAAGGACCAGCAGTCACAAACAAAGACACTGCAAAACAGGCCGGAGAAACTAATAGTGCTCCTGCAGTTATGTGTAGTGAAATAAGTGAAATGATTGATAAAACGGTCAAGGACATGTCAGAAAAATTTAGAAGTTGCTCTCGAAAAAAGCACGAGTGAATTTACAAAAACCGTTGAGCAACTAAAAGAAATAATTGAAATACAAAGATCCGAGATCAACGAACTGAAAAAAATTATAGGTATAAATGATAAAAGGAACGCACAAAAAAATGAGCAGGGGATGACGAAGGACGAAGCTGAAAGCTTACTGAAAAAAGCTGTCCCTAGATCATTCAGTGGGAAATCAGTAAAAGAACTAATAGGAAATAAGAACTATTTCAGAGAAAAATAAACAGGAAGTTCTATTCAGCTTTAAAATAGTACACGAACACATAGAAAAAATAAAAACGTATCCCCAGTTTAAGAATGGATAACGCTGAGGTGACGAATTATAAAGGGATCACCCTCCTGAGTTGGAACATTGCCTCACTTAGGAAGCGATTACCCGATCTGCGCGAGAAAGTGTCCAACGATAACATTGATGTAATTTGTCTACAGGAATGCAGATTATCTAAGGGTGAGCCTTTGCCTAAAACATTGTCCTCTATATCTTACAAGCTTTAAATGCATAACTCGTGTGTGATGCATGTCAAAAAGACTTTGCCGCATACAGTTTTGCCTCATAAAGGTCAAAGTAAGGGTACACAGTTCCATGGAATTAAGATCTATATTGGAACCTCGACGTCGTGATTAATCTGTATGCACAAGCAAATCTATTTGACATAGATGCGTTGCCCGACTGCATTTAATTAGAACCTACCGTTATGGTTGGAGACTTTAACGCGCGCCATACTCAACTCGGTGGTCCCGTTCGCACCAACAGAAATGGATCAAGCCTTTAAAGATTATTAAGCAGTCATGACTTTGTACAGCTGATAGGTAATGAAGAGTCCACCCGTAAATGTGGAGGAATTCTTGACTGATGTATTTCATTTGTATGACAACAGGCATACATCCAGGATTACTGACGACCTAATGCTCTATTATCGGAGATAAAAGTTCCTATAATGCAGAGCTCTTAAGCAATTTTAAAAGGAGGAAGATAAAGATCCAAGTTGACAAGATATCTAATTTTATTCAGTGTATTGACAATTGGTACACGAATTATTATCCAGTCTGCCCATGCAGCTTCAATGATGATCTGGTCTCTAAGATACACGAGTATCAAGACATTGCAATCAAGAATGTAAAGAAATCTCGCGTCCCTCCCTCGAACTTATATAGCAATAACAAAGATTCTCTATTATCATCCTTAAAACACACTGCTTGAAAGATTGGTAGGGAATACAGAAGAAACAGAACAGCTCCCTTACTGGAACTGTTTCAGGAGGTTCTGCAAACAGTCTGAGACAAAGTCGCATTATTTCAACAGGAAAAGTGAGAAAAGTGTGTCAATTCATTAAATAACTCAACACCAATAGGAAAAGCATGGGAGGATATTAATAGGATAAAAGGGAAAAAGACATCTCAAATCGCACATCCAAATCCTCGAGAAAAAGCAAATGAGCTCATCAACAGATATGCTAAGGTATCCAGCCCTGACGCACTGAATAGTGAATCAGCTGCTCTCTTACGCGAATCTTATACAGGCATGAGGGAATTGATTGCGCAGTATGATGATTGCGATGTTTCGTTTACTGAGACCGAGCTCGATGCTGCCCTCACCAGAGGAAATTCAACAGCTCCTGGCGAGGATGGCATCACGTACAGACGTCATTAGACTAATCAGAAATGTCCCTGGTGATCCTGTTCTACGATTGTTCCGACTCATTTATGAAAAGGGTGTGCTACCAATATCCTGGACGCAGAGTATTATAACACCAATATTTCAAAGACAAATAATCCAGGGGAATACAGACCGATTTCCTTAACTAGTTGCCTTTGTAAAACTTTTGAAAGAGTCATACTAAATCGGCTATTATTTAGAATCAAAGATAAAATGTCGCCAGCTCTTTATGGATTTATGCCAGACAAGAGTGTTCAAAATTGTATAACAACATTCCTGTCAATTCTTGAGGTTCACTATTTTCCTGGATTTGAAGTCTGCATTTGATACAGCAAATAGGCAATAACTCTACACGAACTAGCCCTGATGGGAATCGGGGGTCGTATATTACAGTGGATCAATGGATACTTCCAGAATAGGCAATCAGCCGTAGTGTTTCGATGGTTACAGAGCGAACAGAAGGTCATGTCGCTCGGCACCCCCCAAGGGGGAGTCCTAAGCCCTCTGTTATTTAACGTATTGGTAAACTCCCTTATCAGACGTTTTAAACAACAAGCCAATGCCACGATCATAAGCTATGCTGATGATATACTGATTCATGCTAGAAATTATCAAGACTGTTTATGTGCACTGCAGACAATATCGACGGTCTGCAATGAACTAGGATTGATTATTTCAATAGATAAGACCAAGGTATATAGTCACAATGTAAAAGATCGAGATAAACAGTTCACTATAGATAGTGATAGTATAGCTCAGGTTGAATCATTTCGATATCTCGGAGTAAATATTCCACATACGGCCGAAGATGTTGAGGTGATCAATCAAAAATGTAAGAGTAGACTAGCTGCCCTACGAGTAGTTATGGTACACGTAACTTCGGGGGCAAACATACGAATTGTAAGAATGATGTATACAGCTTACATAAGACCCCTCATTGATTATGCTGCACCTGCTCTAATAACACAGCCATGTGAACAATTGTGGAAGGCTAGAAGTAATGCAAAATGTGGCAATGAGGATAATCCTGGGATGTCCAAATACTACTAAGGTCTTGAACATGAGGAAAGAACTCGGATTGCCAAGCATTACTGATAGGATCACAGAAATCAACACAATGACAGCAATAAAATTATTAAGATCGCCAGATGACAGTATAGCCAAGGAATCTTTGTTAAATTGCCTTTCCACGGGGCGCCACAGATCTGCTTGGGTCAAGAAAACATGCTCAGAGCTTCGAAACCATGATATGATAGAGTTCTGCAAAGGCATCCCCTCAAAACATTCTGTTCCACCATGGGAGATAAAGCACTTCGACATCAGCAAAGCAAGTGTCCCTCCAAAAAAACAAATTGAAAACAACGCCCACCTGAAAGCTAATTTAAGAAAGGACATTCTGAAGCAAATTTATGAGATTAAGCAAGAGTATGAGATAAAACAGCTTATCTTCACTGATGGGTCGGTAATTCCAGCCACAGGTTCAGCCGCATGCGCTGCAATCGTATGCGATGCCACTGGAAGGATTAGCGATGTTGGTTTCAGACTCAACAACTGGGCGTCCATCCTGCAGGCAGAACTGTTTGCTTTACTTGTTGCTCTTAAGATAGCCGATCGCACGGGGATAGTACTCTCATCATTACAGACTCTCTCCTCTACTTCTATGCTCTAAACTCATACAGAAATGATAACACAGGACTTTGTGTCAACAGCGAGGCATAGGTTGAACAGATTGTTTCTGAAGGATGTAACCACTAGCCCATTGTAAGTACCAGCATCACACATAAATCTAGAGTTACACGATATGGCTGATGCTCTATCTAGATCATACAGTCATATGGATACTATTGAGTATGACATTGGTGTAACAACTGAGCATGTACGTAAGATCATAAAGAAAAAGCTCTCCAATTCAGGCTGGAAACTGAGAGAAATGCTGAGCAAGACACAAGCAGATCAATCATTCACCATAATGCTATGTCCAAGACAAAGCATATCTACGGCAGTACAAACAGAGTTACGAGACAGCTTGATGTAGTGACCGCAAGGTTACGGCTTGGCTACAAATATTACTGGGAGTATAGTGTTTCAAACAATGCTGGGGGAACTGAATGCAAGTTGTGCAGTCAGCCCTATTCACACACCCTTGACCACTATGTAATGATATGTCCTCTAATTGAAGAATTTCGTGAAAGGATTGAACGTAAAACATTGTACAGTATTGCAACATCCTTTATAGAGGACGGCATTTTATCAGATATATTACGTAAACACAAAGACTTTGCCTGTAATAGATAAAATTGCAAGGCCTCTCTAGAGTGATATACATGCACTACTATGTCTTATGTATAGCTTTGCCCTAGCTTATTGATTGACAGGGTCACAGTAATATCTGTTTTACCAACAATGTAAGTCTTAGAAACTAATATGAACTGTACAAATAATTTAGGCATAGTTCCTATGCCTATTCATGTGTATACAATGTATATAGTATGAATAAACATATCAAAATCAAAATCAAATCTCTCTCTCTCTCTCTC
>BOPN01000126.1:572537-577537 GCA_017312705.2 Penaeus japonicus
CCTCCTTTCTCTCCTTCCTCCCTTATCCTCTACCTTTCAGTCTCTACCAGTCTTGTCTTTCCTCTTTCCCTCTTGGCTGAGTGTCTACTTTTCTCTTTCTTCTTCTTCTTCTTCTTCTTCCTTTTTCTTCTTGAGATCATCTGCCTGCTCTCTTTCTCCCTGTTCCCTTTTTCTCATCCCCCTCTTCCCACTTCCCTTTCCCCTACCAATAATCTTTCCATCCTTCATCCCCTCCCCCCTCTTTCCAATTATCTTCCCTCCTCTTTCTCCCTCCCTCCCTCCCTCCCTCCCCCCCTCCCCCTCATTTCTGCCCTTTTACTCTACTTCCCCTTCCTATTCTCCCTCTGTCTCTGCTCCTCTCTCTCTCGCTTTCTCTCTCTCTCTCTCTCTCTCTCTCTCTCTCTCTCTCTCTCTCTCTCTGTCTCTCTCTCTCTTTCTCTCTCTCTCTCTCTCCCTCTCTCTTTCTCTCTCTCTCTCTCTCTCTCTCTCTCTCTCTCTCTCTCTCTCTCTCTCTCTCTATCTCTTTCTCTCTCTCTCTCTCTCTCTCTCTCTCCCTCTCCCTCTCCTCCCACCCCTCCCCTCCCTCCCTCTCCCTCTCTCCCTCCCTCCCTCCCTCCCTCCCTCTCTCTCTCTCGGGACCTCCTCCTCGAAGGACTAACGGCCGCTGAAGGATCTCGCAGGTCGTGTGTCGCAAGGTTGTCTGTCCTCGAACCTGTCCCGTCCTGTGCGTGCGGCGGTTCGGCTGCGCACTCTCTTGGTACACGCGGGTCGGTGCACACACGAGGACAGGTGCACATGGAGATACACGCGCACACACAGTCTATAACCGCGTGTTCACAGATACATACATGCACACGTACACGTACACACACACGTACACGTACACGTACACGTACACGTACACGTACACGTATACACACGTACACGTATACACACGTACACGTATACACACGTACACGTATACACACGTACATGCACACACACACACACACACACACACACACACACACACACACACACACACACACACACACACACACACACACAGGAAAGGTGGAGTGAAAGAGAGAGATATTGATTTTTTTATTTTGAGAATTTTACGAATAGATAAACAGACAGACAGACAGACAGACAGACAGACAGACACGCAAAATGACATTCGAACATATTTACAGATTGACATAAAATAGGCAAACAAACAGACAGACTGACTGACGGGTAGACAGTCTAACAGACGATCATATAGACACACGAAATGACATTCTAATAGACTTACAGACTGACATAAAATTACAGACTCAAAGATACAGACACAGACAGAAAGACAGACAGATAGACAGACAGACAGACAGACAGACAGACAGACAGACAGACAGACATAAAGAAAGTCAGTCAAACAAACAGGAGCAGAAGCCCCCCCCCCCACCCTACCCCCACCCCCGACACCATCGGATCGTCAACTTTAAGAATCCTCAGATTTCGGAGGCTGACCTAAGGCGCTGTCGGGTCAAGGGTCATCGTAAAGAGTTCTTGTGAATATTGAAACATCAGCTCGATTGCATCTTTTTTTTTTTTTTTTTTTTTTTTTTTTTTTTTTTTTTTTGACTTTCTTTATTTTTTTCTTGCTTTGTTGACGTGTTTATTCTTAGTTTGAAAGAATGTATTTTTATGTATGATATATATCTCCACTTTTTTTTTTAATTGTTTTTGTCATTTTTTCTGATTAAATGAAATGAATTCAAATGTTTACTCTGTCCTGAGAAAGTATATTTATAAAGGATAAATAAAAATGAAGGAGTCGGCTTAATTGTGTGTGTGTCTGTGTCTGTGTTTGTGTCTGTGTATATGCATGTCTGTATGTATGTAAGTATGTATGTATGTGTGTGTGATATAGGTGAATAAAGGAATGCACGAATAAATTTCTAGATAAGTAAAAATGAAATTAGACATTCCTCGCTTCCATCGACATTGATAACAGATCCCCCTCCAACTCCCTCCCTTATCCTCCGCCCTCCTCCCTTCCCCTCTCCTCCCCTCTCTTCCTCCTTCTCCTCCTCTCCCCTTTAATTTCCTCCCCTCCGCCTTCCCATCCTCCCCTCTCCTTTCCTTATCCTCCCCTCTTCTTTCCTTATCCTCCTCCCCTCCGCCCTCCCCTCCCCCCCCCCCCCCCCCCCCCCCCCCCCCCCCCCCCCCCCCCCCCCCCCCCCCCCCCCCCCCCCCCCCCCCCCCCCCCCCCTCTCCTCCTCTCCCCTCCCCCCTCCGCCTTCCCTTCCCTCCCCACCCCTCCCCTCTCCTCCCCTCCGCCCTCCCCTCCCATCCTCTCCCCTCCGCCCTTCCGTCCGCCCTTCCTTTGGCCATCTGCCTCCCGCGGGCGTCCCTGCAGCGTCCTTCGGCTCTCGAGGTACTATGTGACTCCGCCGACGCCGACGCCGCTTCTCTGCAGAGGTCACTTAGGGGTCACGTCGGGGTCACGGTGTTCGCTCGCTGTCTCTTCTTTCGCTCTTTCTGTCTCTTCTTTCGCTCTTTCTGTCTCTTCTTTCGCTCTTTTTGTCTCTCTTTCGCTCTTTTTGTCTCTCTTTCGCTCTCTCTCTCTCTCTCTCTCTATCTATCTATCTATCTCTCTCTCTCTGTCTCACTGTCTCACCTCTCCCCCCCCTCTTTCTCTCCCTCTCCCTCCCCCTCCCTCCCTCTTTATCCCACATCCCATACCGGTCCTGCAACCTCGCGGTATCCTGCATATCCTACCTGGCGATAGGCTCTCTCCATCGGTCTTGGTGTGAGCGACGGAGGACGGAGCGGGATAATGGCACTTTTTCCTTGTGGGGATATCGGGGAAATCTAGGCTGGAAGGAGGAGTAAAAAGAGCTGTTTTTTCTCTCTGTCTCTCACTCTGTCCCATGCTCTGTCTGTTTGTCTCTTTCTCTTTCTCTCTCTCTATTTCTCTCTTTATATGTCTCTTTCTGTCTCTCCGTCTCTCTATTTCTCTCTTTCTGTCTGTCCTTCTCTCTCTCTCTCTTTCTTTCTCTTATTCTGTCTCTCCGTTTCTTTCTGTCTCTCTCACACTCTCCCTTTCCTCTTTTCCTTCTCTTCTCCCCTCCCCCTTCCATCTTTTTCTCCTCCCCCCTCTCCTCTTTTATCTCTCCTCTCCCCCCTACCCTTCTCCTTCCCTCTCCTTCTCCCTCCCTCTCCATCTTCCTCTCTCCCTCCCTCCATTGTCCCCTGTCATCTCTCCGTCCTTCTCTTCCCTTTCCCTCTCCCCCTCCTCTCCTCCCTCACCCAATCTGTGTACGACTCTGTCCTCTTACTCCCCCTCCTTCTCCTCCTCCTCCTCCTCCTCCTCCTCCTCCTCCTCCTCCTCCTCCTCCTCCAGCACGGACTCGAGAGGCACTTCAGAGGAGCGCTCGAAGGCCCGAGGGTGGCGAGTTGAAGGAGATGATGGTGGAGATGAGGGAGAGGATGGGAGGTGAAGAGGATGATGATGAAGGAGAAGAGGGAGAGGGGGAGGATGGCAGGTGAAGATGAAGATGATGATGATGATGGAGGAGGAGAAGGAGAAGAGGGAGAAGATGGAATTGGTGATGGAGATGAGGGAGAGGATGGGAGGTAATGATGATGATGATGATGATGATGGAGAAGGAGAAGAGGGAAAAGAAGGAAGATGACGTAGGAGATGGAATTGGTGATGGAGACGAGGAAGAGGGGGAAGAAGGAGAAGGGGAAGGAGAAGAAAGGAGGTGAAGGAGAAGGTGTTGGAGATGAGAGAAAGGGAGCAGAAGAGGAAGGAAAATGAAAGGAGCATGAGAAAGATGTAGAGGAAGAAAAGAAAGATAAAGAAAAGTGAAGGAGAATGGGAAGAGATGAAGAGAAAAGGGGAAGAGGGGAAGTACATGATAGCTCGAGACTCTTCAGTGGAGAGGACTCGAATAAACGACTCTTTCTATGAGAACAAGAGGAGGAAGGAAGAGGAAGGAGGAAGAAGGAAGGAAGAGGAAGAGAAGAGGAAGAGGAAGGAGGAAGAAGGAAGGAAGAGGAAGAGAAGAGGAAGAGAAGAGGAAGAGGAAGGAAGAAACAGGAAGGAGGATGAGGAAAGGAAGAAACAGGAAGGAGGATGAGGAAAGGAAGAGGGGGGAAGGACGAGAAGAGGAAGAGGAAGGACGAGAAGAGGAAGAGGAAGATGAGGAATGAAGGAGAATAAGAATAAATCACAGCAGAAGAAAACGAAAGGAAAACTCACATATGAAAAAAAATATTTTTTCCGACATAAGAAAACAAAACAAAAGCAAAAATACCTAAGCAACCATCACCAATGAATAAAATGAATAACGATAAAGAGAGAAAGAGAAATATTATCAAAGTGGTAGGAGTAGGGGGTGGGGGGCCGGGGGAGGGGAAAGGGGGGAGGGGGTAATTCGTTTCGAAAAAAAAATGTTATTTTCTCAACAGCTCGTTGTTTACGCTCGGTGATGTCTTGTTAATGGAGTTTGAAATGGCTTGTTTGGAGCGGGGAACTTCGTGCGAATTGGGGTGTTAGTCTCTCTTTCTCTTTCTTTCTCTCTCTCTCTATCCATCTATCTCTTTCGCTCTCTTTCTCTCTCCCTTTCCCTCCCTTCCTCTCTTTCTCAATCCCTCCCTCCCTCCCTTCCTTTCCATCTCCTTCTTTCCCCTTTTCATTCTCCTCTTCCCCCCTCCCCTTCTCCCTCTCCCTCTCTCCTTCCCTCCCCTTCCTCCCCTCCCCTTTTCCCTCTCCCTCCTCTTCCCCCTCCCCTCCCCTCCCCTTCTCCCCCTCCCCCAATCTCTCTAATGCCTTATTAATGGAGTTTAAACATTTTGTTTGCGTCGCTTAACTTTTGCCAGAATTGTTGTTGTTGTTGTTGCTTGGTAAGTTAAATGGTTGTTTCGTGCTCGTTGGTTAACGGGTTAACGAGGGTGGCAAAGTGGGAGTAGACTCTCTCTCTTTCTCTTTCTTTTTTTTCTCTTCTCCCTCTCTCTCTTTCTATCTG
>BOPN01000126.1:585037-586722 GCA_017312705.2 Penaeus japonicus
TAGAAGTGGGGGAGGAAGAAGGAGGAGGAGGATGGAGGTGGGGGAGGAAGAGGGATAAGATGAGGAGGTTGGTGGAGGAAGAGGAGGGAGGGAGGAGGGAGGAAGGAAGGGAGGGGCGGTGAAGAAGGGAGGGAGGGAGGGAGGAATAAGAAGAAGAACGGGAAGAGGAGGGGATGGGGAGGAGAACCTAACGTAGTGATATTAACATTCATATTATTCATCAAGCCCCTCTCCCCCCCCCCCTAAAAAAAGTTGGTAAATAAATGATATCATACGTACATATACGAGATGGGGGGAGGGAGGGGTAGGGCGGCGGAGGGGAGGAAGAGAGAAGAGAGAAGGAGGGAGGGAGGGAGGAAGAGGGAGGGAAGGAGGGAGGGTCTTGAAGGAGTAGGAGTAGGAGGGAGGGCCGAAGGGGGGGAGGGGGAAGGTGTTCTCTGACCCTTGTCCTTTTTCAGGACTGGCGCCCAGCTCCTCCCGCCCACCACCCTTACGCGTCTCCCCCAACTCTGGCAAGAGATTGTGATACCAAGAGCGCCATATTTCAGACTCGCGTTTTCGTGCCTTTCAGAAATCTATTATTCCTCCCTTATTCCCCCCCCCCCCCCTTACTTCCTTCCCATTAGTTTTATATATATATATATATCATCTTATTCCTTTCTTAATCGTTACGATTTGGTATCTCTAAGTGTTTTTATTTCCACGAGCGTGTATATATATATGTGTGTGTGTGTGTGTGTGTGTGTGTGTGTGTGTGTGTGTGTGTGTGTGTGTGTGTGTGAGGTGTCTCCGTGCCTCAGGTTTTGTTTACACTTGGCGGGTCCTGGTAAAGTAACCCGGAATTATGATCTTTACTTTTGACTGGAAAGATCGAGCGAGTTCAAGGTTGGGCAATGCGGGAGAGAGAGAGAGAGAGAGAGAGAGAGAGAGAGAGAGAGAGAGAGAGAGAGAGAGAGAGAGAGAGAGAGAGAGAGAGAGCGAGATAGAGAGAGCGAGAGAGAGAGAAAGAGCCAGAGAGAAGAGAGAGAGAGAGAGAGAGAGAGAGAGCGAGAGAGAGAGAGAGAGAGAGAGAGAGAGAGAGAGAGAAAGAGAGAGACGAGTGAGAGAGAGAGAATCAAAGCCAAAGGAGAGCCGTGGAGACCCCAAGCCACCCCTTTGGAAAAGACCTTGAGCATATTACAACACTTGTCCCAGCGACCGGCCTGCAGAACTCCACCCACTCGGTAATGCGTGTGGATGGAACCACCTTCCACTCGTGAGGCTCTGTGTCTGAGCTCTAAGGATGGGATGTGTTTTCTGCTTGTTTGTTTGTTTACATGTTTTGTTGTTGTTTTATCAATATCGAACAGTAGGGAAAAGGTCGGTTGTTTAATTGTATTTTTATATCAATATGATATAGTGCATTTTTCTTTTCTTTTTTTTAGGACTATTATTTGTATTTTGTTAATTTTCGCACTGTTCCATTTTATTTTGTTTTATTGTTAAGGATGTTTACTATGTATATATTAACTTAGTTTTTTTTTAACATAGCGGACATCTTTATTTTTATTTCATTGTTTTGCATTATGTCTTATCTACTTTATTTCGTTTTATTCCTGGACTGTTTTTTTCCCTTATCGTTATCATGCAGTGCACTTATTTCCGTTGATATATTTGGCATATTGCAATAACCAGGCTTCGTATTT
>BOPN01000126.1:606311-608811 GCA_017312705.2 Penaeus japonicus
TTACAACATGTTGTTTACATGTCGAACTACCAATGACTTTTTCCCAAAGGCTTACTTCGGATGCGAAAAATTTCCAATAACATCAATATACTTTAGATTTTCTGATTATTTCATTCATTGTTATTACCGAATTTCTTGTCATTAATGTTATCATTGTTTTTATTATTACTCTGACTGTTATTTTTTATCATTATTATCATTGTTATCTTTATTATTATTATGTTTATTGTTGTTATTATCATCATTATCATTTTTAACTACTGTCGTCATTATATTATTGTTGTCAGTATTATCATCATTGTCATCATTATTATCATTATTATCTTTATTTTCATCATTATTATCATTATTATCACTATCATAATCATTATAATCATTATCAGAATCCCTATAATCATCATGATTATTTTCCACCTTTGTTATCATTATCATTATTGTCATTATTATCATCATCATCATCATTATTATAGCATTGCCATAACCATCATCCTTATGGTTATCATAATTATCATTATCATTGCTATTATCACTACGATTATTACTACTGTTTTATTGTCCTCAGCAATATTGTTATTATTGCTGTTAGCAATCATTATTATAATTATCATAATCATTACCATATCCATTACCACACATATTACTGTATTATTACCATAATTATTTTTATTACTATCTTTCTCATTGTTTTTATCATTATTGATATTGTTATATTTGTTATTACTATAATCATCAGGTATCATTATCATTATCACCATCACTATTATCCTTATCATCATCATTATCATTACTATCACCACAACTATCAAAAGCACAACCAAAATCACATCACACTCTAAGAATCATTCTTATCAACACTATCACCATCATCATCATCACCATCACCATTTCCACGGTCATTCAAACTCACCATCATTTTGGCTTAAGAAATCTTTAAGACTTTCGGATTATAGGGTGGATGACCCTTATGTCAGGGCTCTCGAAGGGTGCTTTTTCAGGGGATGGTCTTGTTGGAGCTGGGTTGTGTGTTTGTGTGTGTGTGTTTGGGTGTTTATGTGTTTATGTGTTTGTGTATGTGTGTGTGTTTGTGTATGTGTGTGTGTGTGTGTGTGTGTGTGATATGCATGTACTTCAGCAAACAGAGAGAAAGGGAGAAATACAGAAAGAGAAAGAGGAAGAGACAGAGAGGGAGAGAGAGAGAGGGGGGGGGGGAGAGTGAGAGAGCAAGAGAGAGAGATATATATATAGAGAGAGTGATGCAGGGAGAGAAACACAGAGAGAGAGAGAGAGAGAGAGATGTAGGGAGAGAAACACAGAGAGAGAGAGAATGAGAGAAGCAGACAGATCAGACAAACAGCGCAAAACGGAAGAAGATACGACTCAAAAAAAGAGAAAAGAAACACAGACACAAGAACAAAAGAGAGAGAAACGAGAGATGAAAACATACATAAAACAACAACAACAACGAAACAAAAAAAGAGAAGATCAGACCAAGAGAAGAGGAGGTCCCTGCAACACCATCTGAAATATAGCCATCTGAATTGCCGCATTATCAATATGGATTATGCATAGTCTCCTATTATCTTATTCATATTCAATAAATTGAACGAAATTACACTGCAATAGCCAAGTCGAGGCAGTTGCAGAAATCGAGGATGATATAAAGAAAACGTAGCCTAGCGGGCCTTGAAGGGGAGACTCTCGTATTCTTTTGGTGAGGAGGGAATTGATGGGGACAGGGAAATAAATAGATGTGCAGTGGGTTGATAGGGTAGATAGATAGATAGATATATAATTTAGAAGATGGGGGGAGGATGGAGAAGAAGAAATAGAAAGAGTAAAAGAAGAAGGAGAAGATATCTTAAGAGAAGACATAATATTGAAAGGATTAATAGCATTTGAATAACAACACGGAACAAAAAAAGATAATCATACTCATATCATTACGTATTTCAAATCGAATTCCGAATGAGAGAGAGATATGAAGAAGGGTAAGTAAGATAGGGCAGAAGAATGCGAAAGCGATAGAAGAGGGTCGAATCCCCATAACAGAATGAACAAGAGGATTAAACACATCTCGACTCTTTCCCATAAGCTCTTCCCGAAACTCTATACCATATCGAAGTTATTACCGCTCATCTCCTTAGGCCTTTCAAAATCCGACAAAAAAAGAAGACCAAAAAAAAGATATATATAAAAAAGATACATTTCTCATTTGCTCTCCCTTTTCAGAGCAATGCAACAAGCCATTACTTTAATTGAACAGATGCAATTTGCATTGTGGAATATTGTCTGGACGTTAATGGGCCCTTTCAGCTGAAGTTTCATCATCATCATCATCATCGTAGTATTAAGAGAGAGCTGAACATCCCTTATAAGGTTGGATAGGGGGGAATAAGTGGTCCGTGAGGTTAAGGGAATTCAAGTCAATTTAAGTGGAATCTTGGAAAGGCGGTGTGCTCTTTTGGGGTGTGTGTGTGTGTTTGTGTGTGTTTTCGCTGTC
>BOPN01000126.1:631311-638811 GCA_017312705.2 Penaeus japonicus
ACTAATAAAAAAAAATACACAATCAACTTATTCAATATATAGAGATGATATATGTGTCTTATATCAATTTAAAAAACAATTACTATACTAATACATGAAAGTTCATGAATTGTTGAAGGTATTATAAAGTGCGAGAGTGAGTTATACTTTAATCCAATTATGAAATGCTAATGAACTCTGAATTTTTATTCATTTTTTAGATAACTTTTTTTTTCTTTTTTTTTTTTTTACATCTGGGATATTTATTCAAGTTCGTCACACAGTTAACTAGTATGTATGTATATATGTATAGATAATTAGACAGACAAATAGATATATGTATGAATGGGTAGAGTGAGTGAGAGAGAGAGAGAGAGAGAGAGAGAGAGAGACAGACAGAGAGAGAGAGAGAGAAAGAGAGAGAGAGAGAGAGTCAAAGGGGGATATAGAAAAAAAAGCAAAAGAGAGGGATAGAAAAAAGTATAAAAAAGGAACGAGAAAGAAGGAGAATTAGGAAATAGGGAAAGGGAGGAAAAAAGAAAGAAACAAAAGAAAATAATAAAGAATAAAGAGAGAGAGAAAGAGAAGGCAGGAATGAGAAAGAAAGATAAAGAGAAAGAGAAAAAAGCGAAAATGAAATAAAAAGAAAGAAAAATAAAAATAAAGAGAAATAGAGATGGCTTGAAAGAGAGACAAAAAGAAAGAATGAAAGAAAAAGATCAAGATAAGAGGAGAAAACAAGAGGAAGAAAAAGAGACATTTAATCGGGGGATGGGGGGGGGGGGGGCATCTATGGGCAGTCGTATTGAACATGTTGCCTGTATGTTGCCTAAGTGCTCTCTCAGTGTTGCTAACATGTTGTCTGAATGTTGCTTCCATGTCATCTGAGTGTTACTTACATTTTGCTTGAGTGTTGCTTACTTATTGCATGCAACATGTTGTCTGCATGCTGGTTCTATGTTGTTTGAGTTGCGTGTTTGTTGCTTGTGTGTTATTTGATGTTGTTTACACGTTGTTTGTATGTTGATTTCGTGTAGTTTGCTTGATGCTTTAATATTGTTTGCATTATATATTTACGTTGTTGTATTTTGTTGATACTTAGCATATCGGTTGTGTGCATGTTGATTTGATAATGCTTGCATGCTGCCAGACTGTACCATGTTCCTGCACTTTCAGGATAGAAGGAGGGGGGGTGGGGGGATATAAGGCGATGTTGGGGGGGGGGGGGGGGGGAGTATAGGAGAGAGGAGAGGTAAGGGAGTTTGATATACCCCTTGCAGTTCGAATATTGATTGACGATCCTATATTGCAAGTTGAGTGTTGAGATGAATGTATAATTGCTAGGGTGATTGCAACCGGCGTCGTATGGGAAGGAAAAAAAAAGATTCAATACAAGTGATAGGTATTTGCTTTCAAGCATCTCTTTCTCTCCCTTTGACTCCCTCCTTCCTATGCTTTCTCCCTCTTTGTCTATCTTTCTCTCCTCTCTCCTCTCTCCTCTCTCCTCTCCCTTTTTATATATCTCTTTATTTTCTCTAAGCCTCCTTCCCTCCTTCGTTTTATCTCTCTCTTCTTTTTTTCTCTCAACTTTTCTCCTTCCTTCCCTCTATCTCCCACAATTTTACTCAGCCTTTTTTATCTCCTTTCCTCCATCTCTCTCTCTCTCTCTCTCTCTCTCTCACACACACACACACTTTTCATCTCTCTCTCTCTCTCTCTCTCTCTCTCTCTCTCTCTATCTCTCTCTCACTTTTCATCCCTCTCTTTCTCTCCCTATCCTTTATCTCTCTCTCCTTGACGTGATGATCGATTTTTGAGCGACAGATGAGACTGATTGTCTCAAAATATTTTACTAAAGAATTTACGATTTCCCAAGAATAGTAAGAATGTGATGAAGTGAAGAAGGAAAGATAGAGGGAGAGAGTTGGGAAAGGCGAGATAGATAGATAGATAGATAGATAGATAGATAGAGAGAGAGAGAGAGAGAGAGAGAGAGAAAGAAAGAGAGAGAGAAAGAGAGAGTGAGTGAGAGAGAGAGAGAAAGATAGAGAGAGAGATAGAGAGAATATGAGAAAATGAGAATGAGAACGAGAAAAAGTGAGAGAAAGAGAGCATTAAGAAAAAGAGAAAGAGAGAGAAAAAGAGAAAGACCAAGAAAGAGTAGAATAATAAAACAAGAAAACAATCTCACACCTTGATACCAACCCAACCTTCCATCACCCGATACAAACAACAACAACAACAAAAACATGTCAATGAACCCTGACCTTTGCTGACTACGTCCCAGGTCACACTCCCTGCGTGTCAGCCTTGTCGTATCCTATGTCACAAATCAGTCACTGCTGTCAAGGTAACGTCACTAATAACACCGAAACCGAAGTGTTACGAAAGAGTGACAAAAAAAAAAAAAAAAAAATCTTCATGTAATACCACACGCTAACATGAGACTGTTTTTTTTTTTTTTTTTTTTTTTTTTTTTTTTTTTTTTTTTTTTTTTTTTTTTTTTTTTTTTTTTTTTTTTTTTTTTTTTTTTTTTTTTTTTTTTTTTTTTTTTTTTTTTTTTAGGATATTATGATGAGGTTGAGGATTATGATGGTGATAATGGTTGTGATAATGATGATGATGATGAGGAGGAGGAGGATTAGGATGGTGATGTTAATGATAGTAATGGTTACTATTAATATTATCATTATTATTATTATCATTTTAGTTGTTATCATTATTATCATTTATTATTATCATTATTAATATTATCATCACTACTATTATTACAATTATTATTATTATTATTATTATCATTAGCACTATCATTATCATCATCATTATCGTTACATTATCCTCATTTTTATGATAACTATTATTGTTCTTGTTATATCATCATTATCATTATTGTTGTTATCATTATTAGCGTTATTACCATTATTTTCGTTATTTTGTTGTTATCATCATTCATAGTATCAGCACTGTGATAATTATAAAATTATCATTAGAACCATCATCATCATCATCATTATATCTTATCATCATAATTTTCATCATCATTGCTTGTATCATCACAATCATCACTACTAGGATCACCATGACTCTCAACATCACTATCACCATTTCATCACATCATCACCATCACCATTACTACAACACCTACGATCCCCACCCACACCACCCACACCATCACTACCACCATCACCCACTAACGCCATAACAACCACAATCAAAGGACGATTTGACTGACACGTGACACATCCTCCTCTTCCGAAGTCCCTGAGAGTCCTTGCAAAGCGGATTCCTTTGCCAATGCAAATTACTCCAGTTAAAATTTTAATGAGTTGGAAGTCTCCCTGTCTCTCATGCGAGGTTGGTGTCTTTGAGAGAGGGAGGGAGGGAGGGAGAGAGGGAGGGATAGGGAGGGGGGGAGGGAGGGGGTGTGAGGAGGGAGGAGTGAGAGGGAGGGAGGGAGGGAGGGAGGGAGGGAGGGAGGGAGGGAGAGAGGGAGGGAGGGAGGGAGGGAGAGGGAGGGAGGGAGACAGATAGATAGATAGATAGATAGATAGAGAGAGAGAGAGAGAGAGAGAGAGAGAGAGAGAGAGAGAAGGAGAGAGAGAAAGATAGACAGAGATAGAGATAGAGAGAGAGGGGGGGAGAGACAGACAGAGAGAGAAAGAGAGAGAGAGAGAGAGAGAAACAGAAATACAGAGAGAGAAAGACAGACAGAGAGAGAGAGAAAGACCGAGAGAGAGAGAGACAGAGAGAAAAAAAAGAGAAAGAAGTATTCGAGCGTCTATAGTTCTGAGAGTGTCATGAATACTTTAGTGATTTCTGTGAGTGATAATTGATGGTGATAGTGATGGTGATAGTGATGGTGTGGATGATGATAACAATGATAGTAGTAGTAAAGATAATATGATTAATGGTAATAGTGATACTATAAGTAATGTAAGTTTAATGGATATTTGAATACTGTAAGTAATAACTGATGGTGGTAGTGATGGTGATGATGCAGATGATGATGATAATGACAATAATCATAGTAATAGTAGGAATAGTAATGGTAATTAATGGTGATGGGATAATGCTACTTGTAATACTATTAGTAAGTAACACTGTAGTTTAAGTGTATTGATTAGTGGTTTTGTGATTGTAAAGCTATGAAATCTGAAGAAATTGGTAGCGATTTCAAAGGAAGCGTAACAAATATGCATTAAAAAATGTTTTAATTGCACGTAAGACATTGATAAAATTATCTAGTATGAAAAAATATATATACAAATATAAACAAATAAACAAATATGTCTACATGATAAGACATGTGCAAATTATGAAACTGGACAACTACCAGAATATTTTTTAACTTAAAAACCTAAAAGAAAAAAAAATAGATAACCAAAAATAAACAGTAAGAATGAACAATAAAAATAACGATAAACAATAAAAAAAAGAAAGGGAGGAAATCCTTCGAAAACCTAACCTAACCTAACCTAACCTAACAACCCAAATAGGCCTAAACAAAAGAACCTATGCATTACCTGGTAAATTCCTGGTAAAACTGTGAAAACATTTCCAGGAACTGAAAATGTTGACAAAGGATCATGAACGTTAATACGAACATTTAACGTTGTTTGTTCGACTATAATATGAACAGGAATTTGTTCTTCCCGGCGAGATGCTTGACAAGGGGAGTGGGGGAGAGAAGGGTGGGGTTGGGTGGGGGTTGGGGGGGGGGGGGGGGGCTGGGGAGAGGGAAAGAGGGAGAGAGTGAGAGAGACAGAGAGAGGAGGAGGTAGACAGGGACATACAGAGTGAAAGAAAGAGAGAGTGAGAGAGACAAGGACAGATAGATAGATAGAGAGAAAGAGAGAGAGAAGGAAAGAGAGAGAGAGAGAGAGAGAGAGAGAGAGAGAGAGAGAGAGAGAGAGAGAGAGAGAGAGAGAGAGAGAGAGAGAGAGGGAGAGAGAGAGAATGTGTGTGTGTGTGTGTGATAGAGAGAGAGGGAGGGAAAAATGAATAAAACGGAAAAAATATAAATACATGGAAACTAGCAAACAAACAAGAAAACAAGAAAAAGAAACAAGACCATGATTGCAAAAAAATATATATAAATAAAATCATAAAAGAAAACAATACAATTTATTCGTTATTTCTAAAGAGGATTCCCGTTGTAAATATTTCCTAGATAACAAGTGTGTGTATACGTAAATCGTCAAACAGACGTCTTTATAATGTCATTGTATCTTTGTTCTTAATATTTATACCTCCTCCTCCTCCTCTTCTTATTTTTCCTCCTACTCCTCCTCCTCCTGCTTCTCTTCTTCTTCCTCCTACTCCTAATCCTTCTCCTCCTCCTTCTCCTTCTCCTCTTTCTCCTCCCCGTTCTCTTCTTCCTCCCCCCCCCCATCTCCTCCTCCTCCTTCTTTTCTTCATACTCTTCTTCTTCCTCCTCCTCTTCTATCTCCTCATCCTTCTCCTCTTCCTCCTCTTCTTTCTCTTCCTTCTCCGTCTCTTCCACCTCCTCCTTCTCCTCATCTTCTTCCTCCTCGTCCTTCTCTTCCTCTTCCTCCTCCTTCTCTTCCTCCTCCTCCTCCTTCTCCTACTCCTCTACCTCCTCATCATCATCCTCATCCTTCTCCTTCTCCTCATTTTCCCCTTTCTCTTTTTCCTCCTCCTTCTCCTCCCTCCCCTCTTCCTCCTCCTCCATCTCTACATCCTCCTCCACCTCCACCTCCACCCCCACCCCCACCCCCACCTCCACCTCGACCTCCACCTCCACCTCCACCTCCACCTCCACCTCCACCTCCACCTCCACCTCCACCTCCACCTTCACCTCCACCTCCACCTCCACCTCCACCTCCACCTCCACTTCCCACTCCACTTCCCACTCCACCTCCACCTCCTCCTCCACCTCCACCCCCACCCCCACCACCACCAATTCCACCTCCACCTCCTCCTCCTCCGCCACCTCCACCTTTACCTCCACCTCCACCTCCACCTCCACCTCCACCTCCACCTCCACCTCGACCTCCACCTCCACCTCCACCTCCACCTCCACCTCCACCTCCACCTCCCCCTCCACCTCCACCTCCACCTCCCCCTCCACCTCCACCCCCACCCCCACCACCACCTCTACCTCCACCCCCACCTCCACCTCCACCTCCACCTCCACCTCCACCTCCACGTCCACCTCCACCTCCACCTCCACCTCCACCTCCACCTCTTCCTCATTCTCCTCCCTCCCCTCTTCCTTCTCCTCCACCTCTCACCTCCACCTCCGCCTTCACCTCCACCTCCACCTCCTCCTCCACCCCTACCCCCACCCCACCCCTCCCACGTCCCCCTCCACCTCTCCTCCACCTCCACCTCCACCTCCACCTCCACCTCCACCTCCACCTCCACCTCCCCCTCCACCTCCACCTCCACCTCCACCTCTACCTCCACCTCCACCTCCACCTCCACCTCCACCTCCACCTCCACCTCCACCTCCTCCACCTCCACCTCCCCCACCTCCACCTCCCACCCCCACCCCCACCTCACCCACTCCCACCTCCACCTCCCACCTCCCACCTCCCACCTCCCACCTCCCCTACCCCCACCTCTACTTCCTCCACCCCCCCCGCACCTCCACCTCCTCCACCTCCACCTCCACCTCCACCTCCCCCTCCACCTTCACCCCACCTCCCACCTCCCCCTCCACACTCCCACTTCCCACTCCCGCTTCCCCTCTCCACCCCTCCCACCTCCTCTCCTCTCCCACCCCACCCCCACCACCAATTCCACCTCCACCTCCTCTCCTCCGCCACCTCCACCTTTACACTCCACCTCCACCTCACACTCCCACCTCCCCCACCTCGACCTCCACCTCCATCTCCCACCCCCACCCCACCTCCACCTCCACTTCCCACTCCACCTCCACCTCCACCTCCCCCTTCACCTCCACCCCCACCCCCACCACCACCTCTACCTCCACCCCCACCTCCACCTCCACCTCCACCTCCACCTCCACCTCCACCTCCACCTCCACCTCCACCTCCACCTCCACCTCCACCTCCACCTCCATCTCTTCCTCATTCTCCTCCCTCCCCTCTTCCTTCTCCTCCACCTCTCACCTCCACCTCCACCTTCACCTCCACCTCCCCCTCCTCCTCCACCCCTACCCCCACCCCCCCCACCTCCCACGTCCACACTCCACCTCCCACCTCCCACCTCCCACCTCCCACCTCCCCCCTCCCACCTCCCACCTCACTACCCCACCTCCCACCCTCCCCCCTCACACCTCCACCTCCACCCTCCCTCTCTACCTCCTCCCTCCCCACCTCCCACCTCCACCTCCCACCTCCCACCTCCCACCTCCACACTCCACCCCTCCCACCTCCCACCTCCACCCCCACCCCCCACCCCCTCCCACCTCCCCACCTCCACCTCCACCTCCCACCCCCTCCCACCTCCCTCCACCTCCCACTTCCTCCCCCCCGCACCTCCACCCTCCCTCCCACCTCCCTCTCCACCTCCCCCTCCCACCTCCTCCTCTAC
>BOPN01000126.1:676311-678811 GCA_017312705.2 Penaeus japonicus
TTTTATCCATACATAAATATGTACATGTATATACATTCATATACACACACATATGAATATATATGTATATATATATATATATATACATATATATATATATATATATATATACATATATATATATATATATATATATATATATACATACACACACAAATGCTCACACACACACACACACACAAACACACACACACACACACACACACACACACACACAGAGAAGAAGAAAATGAAAATTATTCCTTGACTAAGTTCAGAGGAAAAGAAAAGGGGAGATGAGAGCAGAGGGGAAGAGAGGAGAGAGACAGAAAAACGAGAAATAAAAGCGTAGACATGGAAAAGACACAGAAGAAGAGAGGAAGACGGCAGAGACATGAGAGAAGGAGAATAAGAGAGGACTCAGACAGACACAAGAAGAGAAAGAAAGAGGGGAGAGACAGTGGTGTTAAAAGTAGACAGAGATAAACCCCAGACAGACACAAAGGGGAGAGACAAAGCGAGAACACAAGAAAGGGGAATCAGTAGTTAACACGGAGAAGGTTTAGACAGAAGCAAGAGCAGAGAGAATGAGAGGAGAGACAAACAAATAGAAAGTAAACAAGGGGAGAGGCTAGGCAGATGCAAGAATAGAGGCAAAGAGGGGAGAGACAGAGGAATTAAAAGTAGACAAGGGGAGAGTCCAGACAGGTGTTCAGATGTTGGAAGACCAGACCATTCTAGAGATCTGAAAGTTCCAGAGCACGAGACGTAAAACTTTTAATTGGGAGGCAACACAAGACTTTTAGGCACAAACTTTCGGTAATTGTTGCCAGAACAATTAAGTGCAATTGCAAGAAAACAATTAGATTAAAGTTTCGACAAAATATCCACCCCCCTTTTTCCCCTTGTTGTTTTCTTAAAAATGAAAATAGGGGCTTGATATAGGGATATAGGGTCTATTTATAACTTTACCTTACATTTCACCGCCTTGTTAAGACTTGCAACATATGAAGCACGTGTACTTGCAAACCTATTGCATACGTTTATGTGTGTCTGTGTGTGTGTGTGTGTGTGTGTGGGTGTGTGTGTGTATGTGTGTGTGTGTGTGTGTGTGTGTGTGTGTGTGTGTGTGTGTGTGTGTGTGTGTGTGTGTGTGTGTGTGTGTGTGTGTGTGTGTGTATGTGTGTGTGTGTGTGTGTGTGTGTGTGTGTTTGTGTGTGTGGTGTGTATGTTTTTTAGTGTATGACTGTGTCTGTATGTATGTGACTGTGTCTGTATGTATGTATGTGCGTGTATCTATGTGAGTGTGTGTGTGTGTCTTTTTATGTGTCTGTGTGTGTGTATGAAATTCGTCCTCTACCGCATCATGTCTATGAATATTCATACTCTGATTTCTACATATATCGTTATTTTGTGTATTTCACCTCCAGTGGGTATTTCTGTGTATCTATGGATTTTTTTTCCCCATTAGCTGAATGCAATTAATTTGTGCAATTCTAATGACTGTTACGTTTATACTACATTTGCATTTTGATTAAGGTATACTATCAAATCTTTGTATGCATGTATCACAATTCATTATTCATTCATGGATAAATAATGTATGAACCCACTCACCCACACACACATACGTAATGAGAGAGAGAGGGGGGGGGGGGGAGTGAGAAAGAGAGAGAGTAAGAGAGAAAGTAAGAGAAAGAGAGAGAGAGAGAGAGAGAGAGAGAGAGAGAGAGAGAGAGAGAGAGAGAGAGAGAAAGAGACAGAAAATAAGAGAGAGAGAAAGAGAAAGAAAGACAGAAAGTAAGAAAGAGAGAGAGAGAGCGCGCGAAAGAGAGACAGAAAGAAAGAACGAGACAGAGAGAGACAGAAAGAGAGAAACAGACAAAACAAACAGACAAAACAGATAGAGAAACAGACACACAAAACAGACAGAGAAACAGATTCACAAAACAGACAGAGAAACAGACACACAAAACAGACAGAGAAACAGACAGAGAAACAAACACACACAACAGACAGAGAAATAGACACACAAAACAGACAGAGAAACAGACACGCTAAACAGACAGAGAAACAGACACACTAAACAGACAGAGAAACAGACACACAAAACAGACACACAAAACAGACAGAGAAACAGACACACAAAACAGACAGAGAAACAGACACACTAAACAGACAGAGAAACAGACACGCTAAACAGACAGAGAAACAGACACACAAAACAGACAGAGAAACAGACAGAGAAACAGACACACAAAACAGACAGAGAAACAGACACACTAAACAGACAAAGAAACAGACACACTAAACAGACAGAGAAACAGACACACAAAACAGACACACAAAACAGACAGAGAAACAGACACACAAAACAGACAGAGAAACAGACACACAAAACAGACAGAGAAACAGACACACAAAACAGACAGAGAAACAGACACACTAAACAGACAGAGAAACAGACACACAAAACAGACAGAGAAACAGACACACAAAACAGACAGAGAAACAGACACAC
>BOPN01000126.1:683811-688811 GCA_017312705.2 Penaeus japonicus
TTTTTTTCTCTCATTCTCTTTCTCTCTCTCTTTCATTCTCTTTCTCTCATTCTCTTTCTCTCTCGCTCTCTCTCTCTTTCATTCTATTTCTCTCATTCTCTTTCTCTCTCACTCTCTCTCTCTTTCATTCTCTTTCTCTCATTCTCTTTCTCTCTGTTCGTCTGTCCTTCTATCTGTTTGTCTGTCTGTCTGTTTGTCTGTCTGTCTGTCTGCCTGTCTCCGCCTGTTTGTGTCTGTTTGTGTTTGTGTCTTTATATATTTATCTCGCTTTCTCTCTATCTATCTGTCTCGGTCTCTCACTCTTTCTCTCTCTCTTTCTTTCTCTCTCCATATTTATCTCTCTTTCTCTCTCTCTCTCTCTCTCTCTCTCTCTCTCTCTCTCTCTCTCTCTCTCTCTCTCTCTCTCTCTCTCTCTCTCTCTCTCTTTCCTTCTCCTTCTCCTTCTCTCTGCACTCTATTTCTCTCCCCCCGTCACCCTTCTTTACTTCCCCTCCCTCCTTCCTCCTCCCCACCCCCTCTCCCCACTCCCCCCCCATTGCCTGCCGCCCGCCCGTGATTCGTCTTTCTCGGTTTTCTCGTTGACACCTGCGAGGGGGAGGAGGGGGAGGAGGGAGGGGGAGGAGGAGAGGGGGGAGGGGGATAGGTGGGGGGGGGGTGAGAGAAGGCGCCGCGCATGCCACCCTGCGGGTTGTGGGTGCTAATGGGCGCGCTGTGGGAGGCGTAGGGGGGTGGGGGTGGGGGTGGAAGGGAGAGAGAGGGGAGGGGGAGGGGGAGGAGAGGATTAGGAGAAGGGGGGGGGGGAGGGAGAGCAAAGGGGAGGAACCTTGAGAAGGGGAAAGGAGAGGAGTAGAGACGGGGAGGGGAAGGGGAGAGTAGGGGAGGGCGTGGGTGTGGGGAGGGGAGGGGAGGTGGAAGGGAGGGCATGGGTGTGGGGAGGGGAGGGGAGGGGAGGTGGAAGGGAGGGTATGGGTATGAAGAGGGGAGAGAAGGAGAAGTAGGTGGAGAAACGTGCGTGGGAATAGAGGGGAAGGGGAGGAGAGGGGACAGGAAGTAGGTGGGGAGGGGAGGGGAGAGGAAGGGAGGATGAAGGATGAGAAGAGGAGGAAATGATAAGGAGGAGAAGAAAGAAAAGAAAGTAAGGAGGAAGGAGAAAGAAAATAAAGAAAAGGGAAAGAGGGGAGGATGAAGAAGAAGAGAAGAAAGACAGAAAAAAAAATAATAAAGAGGAAGAGTAAAAAGAAGAAAAAGGAAAGAGATAGAAGAAGAGGAATAAAAGGGAAAATAAAGAAGAAAGATAAAAGAATGAAAAGAAGAAGAAGAGAGAACAGGGAAACAAATTGAAGAAGGAAGCGAATAAGAGGTAAGAGAGAGAGAGAGAAAGAGACCGAGAGAGAGAGAGAGAGCGACCGAGATAGATAGATAGATAGATAGAGAGAGAGAGAGAGAAAGAGATAGAAAGAAAGAGAGAGAAATAGAAAGAGAGAGAGAGAAAGAGATAGATAGATAGATGGAGAGAGAGAGAGAGAGAAAGGAGAGATAGATAGAAAGAGAGAGAGAGAGAGACAGAGAGAGAGAGAGAAAGAGAAAGAGGCCCAGCAGAGCAGATAGGCCTAAGGTCCCTCTTTCTCTCTGATTTTTAGAGCCAGCAGAAACACTAAGGGGAAATTCCTAGCATATACCCTGTATCTTCCGAGAATTTTACGATGATAGTAAATACGGGGGGAGAGGGAGGAGGGAGGGGGGAGGGGGAGGGGGGGGGGGAGCTTTTAAGGGACATCTCGAGAGGGAAAAATAGTTATAGATATTGTTCAGTAATGATTATGATGATGATATTGATAGTGATGATAACAACAACATTGGTATTGATGATAAGAGTGACAGCAATGATAATGATGATAATAATGATAATAAGAATGATGATGATGATAATAATGATAATGAGAATGATGATGATATTAATAATGACGATAATGATAATGTGATGATAATGGTAATAATGATAACAATGGTAATCATAATAATAGTGACAACAATAGTAATGATGATAAAAATGATAATGATAATAGTAATCATGATAAAGATAATGATAATGAAAATAATGGTAATGATAAACAAAATGGTAATGATAATAATAATGACAATAATGGTAACGATGATAATAAGCATAATAATAATAACAATGATAATAATGATAATAAAATGAATGATGATAATGATAATAATAACAATGATAATAAAATAGGATGATAATGATAAGACTGATGTATGGAATCTTTTATTCTTGAAAAAAGATAATAATTTCTCTTATCTTTACTCAGAAAGTCATAGAGTTATTTTTTTAATCCGTGGACTAAAATATATTGCAAGGCAACATGCAATCAGATATTCTATTGACACATTTTGTTGCAATATATTTTTCATCTATTTCATCCTAAGTTAATCTTGCTGTTTTTCTTCTTAATCGCGTTTTAATCAGTTAAATATAAGTTTTTTTTCTTTCTTTTTTTTTCTTTTTTTTGTCAGATCAAATTTGAATATTCCGTTAAATCAAATTTTTGTCAGATTAAATGTGTATATATATTGATATCACTGAAAGATATGTTATGATGTAGGTACTTATGTAAGTGGGTAAGATAGATAGTAGGTAAGGAGATAGATAGATGAGTAGATAGGTAGATATACATGGATAAAGGTAGATAGATAAGTAGGTAGACAGGTAAGTAGGTAGAGAGGTAAGTAGGTAGATAGGTAAGTAGGTAGATAGATAAGTAGGTAGATAGGTAAGTAGGTAGATAGATAAGTAGGTAGATAGGTAAGTAGGTAGATAGATAAGTAGGTAGAGAGATAAGTAGGTAGATAGGTAAGTAGGTAGAGAGATAAGTAGGTAGAGAGGTAAGTAGGTAGATAGATAAGCAGGTAGACAGGTAAGTAGGTAGATAGATAAGTAGGTAGAGAGGTAAGTAGGTAGAGAGGTAAGTAGGTAGATAGGTAAGTAGGTAGATAGGTAAGTAGGTAGATAGGTAAGTAGGTAGAGAGATAAGTAGGTAGAGAGGTAAGTAGGTAGATAGGTAAGTAGGTAGATAGGTAAGTAGGTAGATAGGTAAGTAGGTAGAGAGATAAGTAGGTAGATAGGTAAGTAGGTAGATAGATAAGTAGGTAGAGAGGTAAGTAGGTAGACAGGTAAGTAGATAGATAGGAAAGCAGGTAGATAGGTAAGTAGGTAGATAGATAAGTAGGTAGAGAGATAAGTAGGTAGAGAGGTAAGTAGGTAGAGAGATAAGTAGGTAGATAGGTAAGCAGGTAGACAGGTAAGTAGGTAGATAGGTAAGTAGGTAGACAGGTAAGTAGGTAGATAGGTAAGTAGGTAGAGAGGTAAGTAGGTAGAGAGATAAGTAGGTAGACAGGTAAGTAGGTAGAGAGGTAAGTAGGTAGAGAGATAAGTAGGTAGGGAGGTAAGTAGGTAGATAGATAAGTAGGTAGATAGGTAAGTAGGTAGGAAGGTTAGTAGGTAGATAGGTAAGTAGGTAGATAGGAAAGCAGGCAGATAGGTAAGTTGGTAGATAGGTAAGTATGTAGATAGGTAAGTAGGTAGATAGGTAAGTAGGTAGAGAGGTAAGTAGGTAGATATGTTAGTAGATAGATAGGTCTGCAGGTAGATATATAAGTAGGTAGATAGGTAAGTAGGTAGATAGATAAGTAGGTAGATAGGTAAGTAGATAGATAGGTAAGCAGGTAAATAAGTAAGTAGGTAGATAGATAAGTAGGTAGACAGGCAAGTAGATAGATAAGTCAGCAGGTAGATAGGTAAGTAGGTAGAGAAGTAAATAGAAAGAAATTCGAAAGATTGATGAGTAGGTAGTTAGACAAGTAGACAAGGATATACAGGATAATAGGTAGACGCACATGTGTGTACGTTGATTAACAGATAGGTTGGTATGTAGGTAGGTAGGTTAGATGGAAGTGTAGATAATTATGAAAAAATGGGTAGGATGAATTTATTTTGATATGATTAGGCTTATTTGTGAAATGAAAAGGATGATAAGAAATATATGTTTAAATGTGTATGTCTGTGTGTGTGTGTGTGTGTGTGTGTGTGTGTGTGTGTGTGTGTGTGTGTGTCTGTGTGTGTGTGTGTGTGTGTGTGTGTGTGTGTGTGTGTGTG
The DNA here is from genome assembly GCA_017312705.2 of Penaeus japonicus. Classification (NCBI taxonomy): domain Eukaryota; kingdom Metazoa; phylum Arthropoda; class Malacostraca; order Decapoda; family Penaeidae; genus Penaeus; species Penaeus japonicus. Next base: position 687,974 of record BOPN01000126.1, read on the forward strand.
TGTTGTGTGTGTGTGTGTGTGTGTGTGTGTGTGTGTGTGTGTGTGTGTGTGTGTGTGTGTGTGTGTGTGTGTGTTGTGTGTGTGTGTGTGTGTGTGTGTGTGTGTACATCTTGAAACACATTGAAATACAGAACTTCTAAATACAGAAAAAATATTATGACAAGGATATTGCTAGAAGCTTCAACGAATAAAAAGACGAAATATAAACATTCCTACCTCTATCTACATAAATGCCTCCCTACCTATCTATTTTCTTTTTCTTCTTAAGCACTTGCCTGTATATTTATGTTTTAAAATATTTATCAATATACATACATACATACCTGTCTACCTGCCTGTGTTTTTATGTATTTATCTATCTACCTATGTACCTATCTGTTTGCTTGTATTCTAATATATCTATCTACATATTTATCTATCCATCTATATATCTATCTACCCATGTCCCTATTTGAATTAGAACATTCGAAGATTAAATTCAAAATTCAAAGAAATAACTAAAATACAACACATTTCGTAACTTAAAAAAACAATTTTTTTATTTACTTTTTATTTATTTATTTTTTATTTTTTTATTTTTTTTGTTCGTTTATTAAAAGAAAAGCATTAATAACATATGCGTTGAATATGTTATTAGTGTTATTGCTATGATCATTACATTATAATTATTCTTTTCAGCATTATCATCATAATCATTATTTGCAGTAGAGTTATTATTACCCCTATTTACATCGTTCTTTTTATCATGATTGCAATCATTATCATCCTTATCTTTACTATTATTGATCTTGTAACTAAACTATCCCCGTGACCTTTAATTAAGTGCCAGATACCACCA
>BOPN01000126.1:716311-718811 GCA_017312705.2 Penaeus japonicus
TTCTCCTCCCCCTTCCTCCTTCTTCTTCTCCTCCACTTCCTCCCCCCCTCCTTTCCTCCTCCTCTTTCCCCTTCATCTTCTCCTCTCCCTCCTTCACCTCCACCTCCTCCTCTTTTCCCTTCACCTTCTCCTCTTCTTCCTCCTTCTTCTTCTCCTTCTCCACCTCCTCCTCTTTTCCCTTCACCTCCTCTTCCTCCTCCACATCTCTCTCCTCCTCCTCCTCCTCCTCTTTTACCTTCACCTTCTCCTCTCCCTCCTCCTCTTTTACCCTCCACCTCTCCCTCCTCCTCCTCTTCCTCCTCCTCCTCCTCCCCCTCTCCCTCCTCCTCCTCTTCTTTCCCCNATTTGTTTTTTGTTTTTTTTCTTCTCTTTTTTTTTTTTTTTCTTTAGTAATCCTTTTAATAATCGTTGGGCTTTTAACATTCACCGACTCGTCACTATCACGGAAACTCAGTATGGAATACACACATCTCTTCTTTTTTTTCTTCCTTCCCCCTTCTCTCTTTCTCTCTCTCTCTCTCTTTCTCTCTCTCCCTCTCTTTCGCTCTCTCCATGCCAGGCACTTCCGAACGCACCAGCAGTAAGCTTTATGCACTCCTGTTGTAGGTATCGGGGAAATTTTCCGCCATTATTTGGCTCAGCGACAACGGCACTGTTTGTCTGTTTCACTCCCGACCGACGTCCGGAACGGCGTATTACCATGGCGAGGCTGAAGCAAGGCGATATTCGTTCTAATAAACACAATTGCGCATCAGCGACCACCAGCTTCCAGCCCCTTCCAGCTGAGGGAGGTACTGCAGCCTCGACCCTCCAGCCCGGGAGGTGCCAGACACCGGCCCCATCAGGCACAGTTGCCGAAGATCATACTTGCTGGCACTCCCGCGGCGCCTCCCCTCGTGTGTAGTGGCCTTCACTAAAATTTCATCTCGGCTTCTGCCTTAGCGGGACGTGCTTACACCCGCCGCTTGCCCTTTTTCGGAGCGGCGGAGATTAAAATTCCCGCGGGAAAAAACATCGCTGGTAACCCCCTCGTGTTCGTGATCCGACCAAGGTGTGATCGTGAGTTTAACCCAATTATTATTGGACACCAAAACGAAGGAGCGTTTTAAGAGAGATTATTCTTTTTTCTCCTCCTATTTTCCTTTCTTGGACATCTTCCCTTCTATTCGAGCTGCGGTGATAGAGGCCTCATCTGCGTTCATTCTGGCACTCGGCTTTATAAGAAAACGTGTCAAAGACAGTGAGAAATTCTGGGAGCGCGGCCAGAGCAGCGGGAATCAGTTTGACCTTGTGGGGGACGAGGTGACAGAATGAGTACGGTGGGTTCCACATTGCTTCGTTTACCTCAGTCTACCCTCACAAGACCTCTGACGTGGCAGCCGAGAGGACCCAATGACGAAACCGCATTTACTGACGTCATCAAATCAACGTCACTCGCTGGAACGGAGAGGAGAAGAATCCGAGGAAATTTCCCGTCTGCAACGTCCGAGGAGGAGGAGGCTCTGCAACGAAACCCACTTGCAACTTGGACATCAAAGGGCCGAGGCGAAACCATATGGGAACACGTCCGAAAGTAGAGTTAAGTCCCATCATCTGAAACGGATTGGTTGGCGAGGCGAATCTGATTGGCAGAAAGGCGGTGCTATTTTTCCCTTAACTGTAGATGAGACCTTTGACTCGCCGCGAGTTACGAGTGTCGGCTGGTGTCGCGGGACTAATAACACCGCCATTCTTTGTTTGTTTGTTTGTCTTATAAATCTGCAGCGAAATGAAACATGATTTAATATCTGCAGCGAAATTAAAGATGAAACAGAATGATAAGATATAATTTCTTAATTCTCTATACTAGGTATACGTACAAAGAAAATTACAGATATCAATATTCATCTATATATATATATATATATATATATATATATATATATATATATATATATATATATATATTATCAACTATTGCAAATGCTTCAGAGCCTCTAATCTTTCATAAAAGTCGAAGTATTATATTTTTTTTTTTTTTTTTTTTTATCAGCCAAACGTCTGATCCTGAAATTGCGTCTGCAATATTTACATGCAAGTGCTTGTGTGTGTGTGTGTGTGTGCGTGTGTGTGTGTGTGTGTGTGTTGTTCCTCTTTCGATGATGAAAAACATGTCTGCATCATGATTGCACTCTCGTTGCCAGGAAATGAGTTCTCGTTGCGTTGAGTCTTGCTGCACCAATTTTCTTTCTTTGCAACGAAGAAAAAAGGAACATGCTTTATCCTTTCTGGAAGATTAACCTTTTGATTTTGCGTGACGCTTTCTCACTCTTGTTCTTATTCTTTTTTCTTTGCTCTTTCCTTCTCTCTCTCTCTCTCTCTCTCTCTCTTTCTCTCTTTCTCTCTATCTCTCTCTCACTTTCACTCTCTATCTATCTATATAACTAACTCTTTCTATCTTTCTGTCTCTCTCTCTATCTATCTATCTGTCTCCCTATCTCTCTTTCTCTTTCAATCTACC
>BOPN01000126.1:728811-732408 GCA_017312705.2 Penaeus japonicus
TCTCTATCTATTCATCTATCTTTCTATCTATCTCAGGCTATCTGTCTCTATTTCTGTCTGTCTGTCTGTCTCTCTCTCTCTATCTATCTATCTATCTATATATATCTCTCTCTGTTTCTCATTCTCTCTCTCTCTCTCTACTTACCTATCTAACTCTCTCTGTTTCTCTCTATATCTATCTATCTATCTATCTTTATCTGTTTCTCTGTCTCTCTCTCTCTCTCTCTGTCTCTCTCTCTGTCTGTCTGTCTCTCTCTCTCTCTCTCTCTCTCTCTCTCTCTCTCTCTCTCTCTCTCTCTCTCTCTCTCTCTCTCTCCCTCTCTATCTCTCTCTCTCTCTCTCTCTTTCTCTCTCTATCCTCCCCCCTCCTCCTCCTTACCCTTATCTTCCTTCCCTTCTTCCCTCTCACCTCCCGCGGTCTTTTATTACCATTTTCATTAGATGTAACAGGCCTCTCCCCTCACGCCTCCCCTCGGTCCCTGTGTCTACCTGGGGATATTCTTTCCCCTCGAGTAGCTCGGCCTTTCCCCTTCCTCCCGCCCTCCCTCCCATCGAGAAGACTAGTGTCATTCTTTCCCTCCCTCCCATTCCCCTCTCTCCCTCCTTCCCCCTCTCCCTCTCTCTTCTTTTCTTCTCTCTCTTCTTCTCTCTCCTACCCTCCCCTTAAGGAGCCTAGTGTCCTTATCCCACTCTTTTCCCCTTCCTCTCTTCTCTCCTCCCACCTTACTTCCCCTTGAGAAACCTAGTGTCTTTCCTTCCCTCTCCTTCCCCCTCCCTCCCCTTCTTTCCTCCCTCACTCTCTCCCTCCTATCTCCTCCTTCCCCCTTCTCTTTCTCTCTTCCCACCTTCCTCCCTCGGTCTCTCTTGCCCTTCCTCCTGTCCCACCTTCTTCCACCTCCCTCCTGCCACTTCTTCTCCCTTCTTTCCCTTGCCTCCTTCATTCCCATCTTCCCCTCCCTATCTCCCCTCAGTCCTCCGTCTATCCCTCTATCGGCTTGTGTCCCCTCGGTGCCTCTCCCTCACGACCTCCTGGGCGTGTGGACTGCTGTATGCTGTTTGTGATTTGAGGTTAGTTCGAACACTGGTGTCTTCCCTCTCTTTCTCTCTATATATATAAATATATCTATCTATCCCTCTCTCTGTCTCTATCTCTATCTCTCTATTTCTCTCTCTCTCTCTATCTATCTATCTATCTATCTATCTGTCTGTCTATCTATCTCTCACTCACTCACTCTCTTTCTCTATCTATTTATCTATCAATCTCTCTATTTCTCTCTCTATCTCTCTCTCTATCTCTCTCTCTCTCTCTCTCTCTCTCTATCTCTATCTATCTATCTCTCACTCACTCACTCACTCTCTCTATCTATCTATCTATCTATCAATCTCTCTATTTCTCTCTCTCTCTCTCTCTCTCTCTCTCCCTCTCCCTCTCCCTCTCCCTCTCCCTCTCTCTCTCCCTCTCCCTCTCCCTCCCTCCCCCCTCTCTCTCTCTCTCTCTCCCGCGCCCATGGCTGCCACGCGCCCTTCCTTCTTCTCCCTCCCTGTAAGAAAATCTCCCATCTCGAATTACCATAATTACTCTGGTATCTGGAGGCCATATCTTGGCAAGTGCGAAGGCAGGCTTTACCTCTCTTTCTCTCTCTCTCTCTCATTCTTTCCCTCCCTCTCTTTCGCTCTCTGTGGCTTTATTTTTCTTTTTCACTTTTTTTTTTTTTTTTTTTTTTTTTTTTTAATCTGGGTTGTGTTTGTTTGTCGGTTTGTCTGTGTGTGTGTGTGTTTTTTTTTCTCTATTTCGTCCTACCTCTTTCTCCCTCCCTTTCTCTGCTTTCTCTGCTTTCTTCCTTCTCTCCTTCCCTACCTTCTTCTGCTTTTCTCCATTCTTCCCTCTCTCTCTCTCTCCTTCCTTCCTTTCCTCTTTCCTTCCATCCCTTCTACTTGTTTTCTTTATCCTCCTCTCCTCCTCCCTCTTTTCTTTCTTCCTTTACCTCCTATCCCTTTCCCTCATCCTTATTCATCTCTTCCTTCCCTCTTTCTTTCCTTTCTCATCCTCCTCTCCCTTTTTCCTTCCTTATCCTCCTCTTCTTCTCCCTCTCTCTTTCCTTCCTTATTTTCCTCTCGCTTCCCTCCCTCCTTCCCACTCTTCCCTCTTTTCTCTCCCTCCCTCTTTCTTCCTCTATTCCTCCCTCTCTTCCCACTCCTCCCTCTCTTCTCTCCATCCCTCTTTCTTCCTCCCTCCTCCCTTCCCCCCCTCCTTTCCTCCTTATCTTCCTCTCCCTGCCTCCCACTCCTCCTTCCCTTCCCTTCCCTCCCTCCCTCCTTTCCTCCTTATCTTCCTCTCCCTTCCCTCCCTCCCACTCATCCTTCCCTTTCCTCCCTCCCTCCTTCCTTCCTTATCTTCCTCTCCCTTCCCTCCCTCCTTCCCACTCTTCCCGCTCTTCTCTCCCTCCCTCCTTCTTCCTCCCTGCTTCCCTCCCCTCCTTCCCCCCTTCCTTCCCTCCCTCCCTCCCTGCCCACTCCTCCTTCCCTCCCACTCCTCCTTCCCTCCCACTCCTCCTTCCCTTCTCTCCCTTCCTTTTTCTTCCCCCCTCCCTCTTTCCCTCTTTCCCTCTCTCCCTCCTTTCCTCCTTCCCTCCCTCCTTTCCTCCTTATCTTCCTCTCCCTTCCCTCCCTCCTTCCCACTCCTCCCTCTTTTCTCTCCCTCCCTCTTTTCTCCTTATTTTCCCCTCCCTTCCCTTCCCTCCCTCCCTCCTTCCTTCCTTATCTTCCTCTCCCTTCCCACTCCTCCTACCCTTTCCTCCCTCCCTCCTTTCCTCCTTATCTTCCCTCTCCCTCCCTCCCTCCCTCCCTCCCTCCCTCCCCCCTCCCTCCCCTCCTTTCCTTCTCCCACCGAAATCTGAAGAGCAGGAAGGGAACACAATGGCTATGCAGAGTAATTAGGGAGAATTATCATTGTTTCGCCTGAAAAAGAAAGTTTTTCAATCAGTGTTATTCTTCATCTGTTTCGGAAAAATTTCCCCATAAGACTTTTTTTTTTTCTTCTTTTCTTTTCTTTTCTTATCCGCTTTTCACGGGGTATTTCTAAAGAAAAGGTTGATGGAGGTATTTAAAGTTTCTTCTACTTTAGTAGAAAAATATGTATATTAGTATCATCTCCTTTTCGTTGGTTTTATAACAGCCTCAACTTCCTTTTCTTCTTTTTTTTATCTTGTACACTTTATCGTCTATCGTCCTTTTTTACTCTTTCCATTCTTCTCTAAACGCATTTCATTCTCTTTAACGCTTTCAATCACCCCCCCCCCACACACACACACACACCCTCCAACCTCCCCCCCCCCTCCCCCTCCCTCTTTCCATTTTCCAACCCTTCGCTATTCCCTCTCTTCCAATATACACTTTCTCACTCTCCTTTCCGGGTGGTTTCTCACGTTTATGGTCACCCCTCCCCCCCCCTTCCCCTGCTCCCCCTTCCTTCCTCCTCCTTTCTCCCTCCCTCCTCCCTCCACCTCCCTCCTCATCCCTCCCTCCTTCCATCTCCTCTTCCTACTTCCCCTTCCTCACCCCCCTCCCTCCCTCCCCCCTCTATCTTCCCTGATCCTT
>BOPN01000127.1:0-2500 GCA_017312705.2 Penaeus japonicus
CGAACTAACAGGAACATTAACTTTCCCATGCAGAAAATCTTAACACAAACACCGTGCACTGTATATCATGCAAAACACTAAATATCTTCCGTTGCAGCCGGCTACTCTGCAGAATACATTAACCTCACACACTAACTACACCTTTGGACTCGGTGTAATTTCACACTTGTTTCTTATAACGAGCGCTGACCTCACAAACTCTCTGCATGCAATACCTTAGCCCAGTACCTGTGTTTTTAATCCCATAATCATAGTGCGCTGCATGAAAAGTTTCAGGTCTTCTCTATCTTTTTATCGCTTTTTCTTCTCCTTGCACACTCACACACACACACACACACACACATACATACATATAAATACATACACACATATAAGATAATGCTATTACAGAAAATATACAACGGAAGAGAATACAGAGAATCAAAGTGATACGCATTAATAGGATCCCAAACCACAGGATAGAGGATCCAGTGTATATAAGGCGATTATGAACCCACGTAAAGGTTTAAGAACACCAATGAAAACAATAGAGAAAAGGGTTCAAACGCGTATTAAAATCGTGACGCATGAGAGAAGATGTGGAAGAAGAAGATGTGGATGTGGAAGAAAATGTGGAAGAAGAGGATGTGGAAGAAGATGTGGAAGATGTGGAAGTGGATGTGGAAGAAAATGTGGAAGAAGAAGAGGATGTGGAAGAAGATGTGGAAGAAGAAGAGGATGTGGAAGAAGAAGATTTGGAAGAAGATGTGGAAGAAGGTGTGGAAGAAGAGGATGTGGAAGAAGAAGAAGAGGATGTGGAAGAAGAGGATGTGGAAGAAGATTTGGAAGAAGACGTGGAAGAAGAAGATGTGGAAGAAGAAGAAGAGGATGTGGAAGAAGAGGATGTGGAAGAAGATTTGGAAGAAGATGTGGAAGAAGAAGATGTGGAAGAAGAAGAAGAGGATGTGGAAGAAGAAGAAGAGGATGTGGAAGAAGAGGATGCGGAAGAAGATTTGGAAGAAGATGTGGAAGAAGAAGATGTGGAAGATGTGGAAGAAGATGTGGAAGAAGAAGAAGAGGATGTGGAAGAAGATATGGAAGGAGATGTGAAAGAAGAAGATGTGGATGTGGAAGAAGATGTGGATGTGGAAGAAGATGTGGAAGAAGAAGATGTGGATGTGGAAGAAGATGTGGAAGAAGAAGATGTGGAAGAAGAAGATGTGGAAGAACAAGAGGATGTGGAAGAAGAAGAATAACTAGAATAGGAATTATACTAATAATAATGATAATAAGTAGATGACGAAGATGAAGAGGAAGGGTAAGATGTGAAAGAAGAAGAGGAAGAAAAATGAGAAGAAGAAGTGGGGGAGGGGAGGAAAGAGAGAGAGAGGGAGAGAGATAGAGAGATAGATAGATAGATAGATAGATAGATAGATAGATAGATAGATAGATAGATAGATAGATAGAGAGAGAGAGAAAGAGAGAGAGAAAGAGAGAGAGACACAACACAAACACACACACACACGTGTATGCAATAAGATACGACGAACAGAATACGACGAACTGAATCGGATGCGAGATATCGGTGAACCATATAGAGTTTAAACAAAATTAGTCCATGGAAATACTTGGATAATCGAGGATCTACATGATAACGGCAAATATAGCAATGGCAAATATCAGTAGCAACATCAGCACGTTGGTTACAGGATTTGAATGGGGAAAATTAACGAAGAAATAACGAGGGGAGAAAGAGGAAGAGAAGGATTCGAGGGGAGAAGGAGGAGAGAAAGAAGAGGAGAAAGATTCGAGGGGAGAACGAGGAGACGGAGATAGGTGAAAAGAAGGATGCGAGGGAAGGAGCAGATTGAAGGATTAAAGGGGAGAAAGCCTCGAGAAAGAGAGAATAAATTAGGTGGAGAAAGAAGAATAGAAGGAAAAATTAGAGAAAGGGAAAGAGAAAAAAAATATAGGGGGGAGAGAAAGATTTGAGGGGAATAAATGGAGAGAAAGATTCGAGGGGAGAACGAGGAGACGGAAAAAGGTGAAAAGAGAGATGCGAGGGAAGGAGCAGATTGAAGGATTAAAGGGGAGAAAGCTTCGAGAAATGAATTAGGTGGAGAAAGAAGAATAGAGGGAAAAAAATGATATAAAAGGAAAGAGAAAAAAATATATAGAGGGGGGGGGAGGGGAAGGATGCGAAGGAAGAGAAAGGAAGAGAGAGATTCGAAGGGAAGGGAAGAAGAGAAAATTATTGGAAGAGAGAAAGAGAAAAAGAAGGATCCAAGGGAATAGAGAGATACGAGGGGAGAAAGGGAGAAAGATTTGAGAGAAAGATTTGAAAACAGGAGAAAGATGAGGAGATCTGAGGAGAGAACGAAAGGAAAATAAAAGGATTCAAAGGTAGAAAGGGGAAGAGCAAGACTCGAGGTGAAAGAGGGGAGAAAGGGGAAATATGACATCTCGGCTCCAGTTTCGCAGTTTGTATTTGGTATCGAGGGATATATTGTATTGTCGAAAT
>BOPN01000127.1:7500-15000 GCA_017312705.2 Penaeus japonicus
ACGAAGGAGTATCATGACGGAAGGATAACTAACAACGACGTCTTTCCTTTGCCTCTCCTCCTTATTTAGAATGAGTAATAAGAAGTAAGTGCGGAGGATATGAAGAGAGAGAGAGAGAGAGAGAGAGAGAGAGAGAGAGAGAGAGAGAGAGAGAGAGAGAGAGAGAGAGAGAGAGAGAGAGAGAGAGAGAGAGAGAGGTGGAGAAAGAACAAGAGGGAGGTAGAAATAGAGTGAGAGAGAGAGAGGGGGGGAGAGAGAAAAATGTACGAAGGAAGTATGAAGTGGAAGAACAAAGACGAGATGACGAAGAGAAGGGGAAGGAATAATAAAAATGGAGAAACGAGGAGGAGAAGGAAAGTAGGAGGAGGAAGGGGAAGAAATGAAAAAGATGATGAAGATGGAAGTTGGGAAGAAAGGCTTATGAGGAAATGATATCAATAATAGTAATAATAATAATAGTAATGATGATAAAACGAAAAAAATAATCAAAAATTACAGTAATAACAATAACAATGACAATAATAACAATACTACTTATAAGTAATAATAATGATAGTAACAAGAATAATAACAAGAATAATAGCAATAATAATAACGTTGATGATGATAATAATAACAAAAAGAGAAATAAAAAGAGAAACAACAAAATCAGACTTCCTCACTCACTTTCTCTTCTCTTTCTCTTTCTCTCTCTCTCTCACGTATTAAAAAATAGGAATTACAGACAGACAGGAATATACACAATGTATATACAGTATAAGAGCATTAGTGTGTATAACAGCATAACATCGAGCTGTTATTGTCACATAATTGCCCAATACGAATAAAAGGACTATAGAAAAATATGTGAAACTTGGAGCCATTGTAAAAAAATCTATATTACGCTTTTAATGGCACATCCTACAAAAAGTCCGTTATATTCTAATTGCAAGCAAACATACATATATACATAGACTTACATGATACTTGTATGCATGTTCTCATTCTTTCTAACACACACATACACACACACACAAACAAACAAACATCTAAATCTCGAAATATCTTATTAAATCACAGTGTTTCTACGATCAGCTGACCCTAACAGATCAGCTGACTTGGTAACAGATAATTTTGTTACCAAGATCTGTGTCCATCACCATTCGTGGCAGTTCTGAATCCCGTCTCCAGCACTGGCTCAGTATTAATCTTGGAGGATCGGTGTTATTACTTATACCTAGTGCTTCTAGACTAAAGTATGTGGAGACTAATGAGGTATAGAACCTCTAGAACATCGGCCAGGGAACTCAGAGAGAACCGATGAAATGATGGAAGAAGATTAATGTACCTATTTGTTTATTTCTCTCTCTCTCTCTCTCTCTCTCTCTCCCTCTCTATCTATCTACATGACGTCCCCCCTCCTAGGAAGAGAGAGACCTCTGGGAAAGTGGTAAGAGGAGAGGGGGGGGGGGCAGCGGCGTAAGGGAAGGGGATAAGGAGGGGGGCGTAACGTACACGTCATCTACTATTAATGAATATATGTTCCCATAAATACACTAACATAATTGATCTCACGCGTGAAACGTTCGATCACCATAGCCCCCCACAGAGCTACATATGTGAATGTCCTATTAAGCAAAGGGGTATGGACGACCCTATCTTGCTGGTAATTGCTGGTACTTGATATTTGACCTTGATATTTGCGTTTGATTATATGTATGTAATTCATGTACATAAGGGAATTTAGCCTAAGCTAAGCAATCCGTATGTTTCATCTCTTGCCTTGATGCGAATGATTTCATTCTTCGCCTGAGGTAATAAGTGTAATTTTCATAATTCATAATGATATTACGTATAATTACCGAGCCAGGGACCAGCTCGACCTTTCAGGAACAATTCCACCTAAGCTGTTCTGAAATATTCTGAACAGAAAGCCGACAAAGACGAATTAAACTTGTATCAGCAATAAGATCTTGTGTGTGTTTGCATTTGTGATTGCGTTTGTTTGTTTGTTTGTTTGTTTGTGTGCGTGTGTGTTTGTGTGCGTATATGGATAGAAGAGACAACTTATATCACAGCATATATAAGAAACACTGAGGTGTGTGTGTGTGTGTGTGTGTGTGTGTGTGTGTGTGTGTGTGTGTGTGTGTGTGTGTGTGTGTGTGTGTGTGTGTGTGTGTGTGTGTGTGTGTGTGTATGTGCATGAGAGATAGATAGATAGATAGAGAGAGAGAGAGAGAGAGAGAGAGAGAGAGAGAGAGAGAGAGAGAGAGAGAGAGAGAGAGAGAGAGAGAGAGAGAGAGAGAGAGAGAGAGAGAGAGAGAGAGAGAGAGAGAGAGAGAGAGAGAGAGAGAGAGAGAGAGAGAGAGAGAGAGAGAGAGAGAGATGAGCGAGGTAGCTTGCTCGCCCCACCTGTTGGTGCGAATCCCTAGTTACTCTTTAACTAGAGCCTCGGCCAACCTGTTTCTTTCTTTCTCTCTCTCTCTCTCACTCTCTCTCTCACTCACTCTCTCTCTCACTCACTCATTCACTCACTCTCTCTCTCACTCTCTCTCTCACTCACTCTCTCTCTCACTCACTCATTCACTCACTCTCTCTCTCACTCACTCACTCATTCACTCATTTATTCACTCACCCACGCACTCACTCATACTCCCCATCCTTCTTTCTTTACCTCTCTTTCTATTTCTCTCTCTCACTCCCTGCCTGTCTGCCTACCTGCCTGCCTGCATGCCTCCTTCCTCCTCCTTCTCTTTCATTCTTCTCATACTTCTCTTTCTCCCTTCTCTCTCTCTCTCCCTCCCTCCCTCCCCCACCCCTCTCTCTCTTTCTTTCCACACTTCTCTTTCTCCCTCTTTGGACTGAACGAGGCTTCCGCTGCCCCGAACTTCCCGAGCGATCCAGTCTCCGAAGCCCTCTCGCCAAAACACGTTTCGAGAGTCTCCGAAGGGCTTTTGCACGGCACGCGGCGGGGAGAAGGTGGGGCTGCCGAGGAGGTGTTTCTGCTGGTGGGTCTTCTATTGGTACGGGGTCGGTGTTGGTATTGTTTCTCTTTTCTTTTCTCTTATTTTATTTTCTTTTATACTCTCTTCTCTCATCTCTCTCTCTTTCTTTCTCTACCATCTCTCTCTCTCTCTCTTTCTCTTCTTATCTCCTTCTCTCTCTCTCTCTCATCTCTCCCTCTCCTTCTTCTCTCTATCCTCTCTCTCTCCTTCTCTCCCACCTCTCTCTCCTTTTCTCCTATCTCTCTCTCTCTCATCTCTCTCATCTCTCTCTCTCACTACCATCTCTTTCTCTCACTACCATCTCTCTCTCTCTCTCTCTCTCTCTCTCTCTCTCTTTCTCTCTCTCTCTCCCTCTCTCGCTGAGTTTCCGTGTGAATACAAATATAAGAACACGCTTTTGTGGCTCACATCCCAGAGCGAAGAGAAAGGCCGAGGTTTCTGTTGTGTTCTGCTAAGAAAAAAAAGGAAAAAAGAAAGAAAAGAAATGCATTTTCCTGGCATGTTGAAAATTTTGCGCGCAATAACTTTAAAGGTTTCACTCTCTTCACTTTCACATCCTCAGCTCTCGCATGAAGAATGAGTACGAAGTAAAGAGACAGCGGAATGGCAAAATAAGTGAATGAAACACGCCACGCCATGATGTTGAATGGCAAATCTTAATTAGATTTACATTCATTCATCTCGAATATCTTGAAAATGAAGGGCTGTTTGATAAGTCACGTATTTTACGTTCTTTTGTTTTTCTTTTTTTTCACCAGTTAGCAAGGGAAATCTTAGCAAAATCGTTGAATCCATTCGAATGATTTTTCTCCACACACTTGATGACTCCCTATCAAAAAATAAAAAAATAAATACTAATATTAATAATAAGGATAAGGATAAGCCAGATTTGCGGAGCATATGCTACGCCGGGCTTGTATGCAGTGACGCGAGCCCGCCTGTGCTAGCGTGTGCTGACTCGTGAGAGAATGTGCCAACGAGTGTTGACTCGATCTGAGGTTGGTCCTTACCCAACGCAATGCCCAGCTACGTCAGTAAACGCCAGGTGACAGTGGAAACTCACGAGTCTGGGCGGGACTCGATCTGCCGACCACGGGGATGTCAAGGGCAGATCGAGTCCCGCCCAGACTCGTGAGTTTCCACTGTCACCTGGCGGTTACTAGTAATAATAATAATAACAATAATAATAATAAATAATAATAATAATAATAACAATAATAATAATAATAAATAATAATAATAATGATAATAAATAATAATAATAATAATAATAATAATAATAATAATAATGATAATAAATTAATTAAACAATATGAAAAATAAATTTTACCAAAATCAAATTAACCATGAAAAAAGGCTGCAAAAGAAAATCCCAGATCTTCAACATGTATCACTATTTCCTAAAGATAGCGTCAGAATAAAAAAAAAAAAAAAAAGTCATGGAATCATAGAAACGAGAATACGAGCCTTGAAGGGCATCCCAAGCCTTACGAAAGATGCCGCATTCTAAGAGAGCCACATAATAGCCTCAGACTATGTATTGTCTTGCACCACCTCCCCGTGCCTTATGAGTATAGCCAACATATTCTTTGTAAGAAAACCATACTGATATGTAGCGGGGACTAAGAGAACCATACTGATATGTAGCGGGGACTAAGAGAACCATCCATACTGATATGTAGCGGGGACTAAGAGAACCATACTGATATGTAGCGGGGACTAAGAGAACCATCCATACTGATATGTAGCGGAGAATAAGAGAACCATACTGAAATGTACCGGGGACTATGAGAACCATCCATACTGATATGTACCGGGGACTGAGAACCATCCATACTGATATGTACCAGGGACTAAGAGAACCATCCATACTGATATGTACCGGGGACTGAGAACCATCCATACTGATATGTACCGGGGACTGAGAACCATCCATACTGATATGTACCGGGGACTGAGAACCATCCATACTGATATGTACCGGGGACTGAGAACCATCCATACTGATATGTACCGGGGACTATGAGAACCATCCATACTGATATGTACCAGGGACTAAGAGAACCATACTCATGTGTACCGAGGACTAAGAGAACCACACTAATATAGTCTGTGTACTGGAGAGTCTTGATTTTGTTCTTCTGTTGGTTGCTTAGCTATGGGGAAGGAGGAAGGGGGGGGGTTGTGGGTGTATGGAAGGATATGTCATATACGAAGTAATAATGTCAGTTCTAAAATCGTCACTTTGATGCAGAGGATATCAATCACTGCAATGCACGCTTCATATCCACATATATTGCATCTCTAACATGGCTGATGCTGTAAGTTGGGTATTAGAACTATACGAATACGGGATCACACGCTCAAAGGTACTGGGGTCGCAAGGGAGTATATCAGAGCTCCATTCGACTTATGCAAAGCTTGTTTTCAATGCACGTTGCTATGTATCATCATCAATCAAAGTCTCTTCCCCTTTTCTTTTCTGCTTTGTCTTTTTGTCAGTCTTTTTTCTGTCTGTTTCGATCTCCCTCTCGTTCTTTCTTCACCTCTCTCTCTCGCTCTCTCTCTCTCTCTCTCTCTCTCTCTCTCTCTCTCTCTCTCTCTCTCTCTCTCTCTCTCTCTCTCTCTCTCTCTCTCTCTCTCTCTCTCTCTCTCTCCCCCCCTCTCTCTCTCTCTCTCTCTCTCTCTTTCATCTCTTTCTCTCTCTCTCTCTCTCATTTCTATCTCTTATCTTTCTCTCTCTTTTTTATATCTCTCATCCCTCTCTCTCTCCTTCATATCTTCCCCCCCCCCCCCCTCTCTCTCCTTTCTAGCTCTCATCCCTCTCTCTCACTCTCTCATTCACTCCCTCCCCCTCTCTCCTTCCCTCAATTCCACTCTACCTATCTCTCCATTCATCTCTGTCAATCCCCGTCCCCCCCACTAAAAAATGCACCATCACTCCAGCCTTCCATCACTCTACCCCTCCATCCTTCCCATTATTCCTCCCTCCCTCCCTATCTCCCATCACTCCCTCCCTTCCCCCTCCCTATCTCCCATCACTCCCTCCCCCTCCCTATCTCCCATCACTCCCTCCCCCCTTCCCTATCTCCCATCAGTCTCCCCCTCCCTCCCTCCACTCCCTCCCTCCCTCCTTCCTTCCCTCCCTCACTCCCGTACTCACTTGTATCGTCGGGCTTGTTCAGATCCCTCAGCACCCTGGCGATGAGGTCGGCTTTCTGGCGCGAGGAGTCGAACCGGGACACTCGCAACGGGCTCACGACAGAACCTGGAGGGAAAACAAGAAGGAGAATAGTCAGATTTTTATTACTATTATTATCATTATTATTATTATTATTGTTATTATCATTATTTGGAGGAAGTGTGAAATTGAAAAAAAAAAAAAAAAAATAGAGAGAGGAGTTGATAGATAGATAGTGTTGGTGATTGATTGAGAAAGAGGGAGGGAGAGGGAGTGGGAGAGGGGAAGGGGAGGGAGAGGAAGAGGGAGACAGAGGAGAGGGAGAGCGAGATGGAGAGAGAGAGCGAGAGAGAGAGAGAGAGAAGGAGAGAGAGAGAGAGAGAGAGAGAGAGAGAGAGAGAGAGAAGAAGAAGAAAAGAAGGAAAGAAGAAGGAAGGGAAGGAGAGCGAGAGGGAGAGCGAGAAGAAAGGAAGAAGAAAAGAAGACTAACAACAAATATAATTTCAACATATAAGAAAACGTAAAAAAAAAAAAATGTAGTAAAACAATTGAAAAGAAACGAAAGAAAAGAAATAAAAAGCGACAAATGAAGTACACCCGATATACATATGTACTGGTTATATCTATATCTATATCCGCTGATGCCTCATTCTAGTTTTTCTGTATCTTTTCAGGCTATTTTGATAGTCGATGCTGATATTCTACAAAGCAAAAATTACATACCCTGACTGGCTTCCTTATAATGAAATTCAATTCACCGAATAATGGAATTCAATTCAATATGGAGGAAATATCGAATAAAAAAAATAACAACGGGTCCTTAGAACCTTTAATAACGGCACTTGATGTGACATGAGCCATGACTGAGTTCGTTTAAAGAGAAGAGTAATGGGGGGTATAGGTGATGCTAATGATAGGGATGAGAGAGAGAGAGAGAGAGAGAGAGAGAGAGAGAGAGAGAGAGAGAGAGAGAGAGAGAGAGAGAGAGAGAGAGAGAGAGAGAGAGAGAGAGAGAGAGAGGGAGAGAGAGGGAGAGAGAGAGGGGGAGGGAGGGAGGGAGGGAAGGAGAAAGAAAGAAAGAAAGAAAGAAAGAGAGGGAAGAGATAGATAGATAGATAGATAGATAGATAGAGAGAGAGAGAGAAAGACAGAGAAAGAGAGAAAGGCAGAGAAAGAGAGAAACACTGAAAGAGAGAGAAACACAGAAAGACTGAGAGAGAGAGAAAGACAGAGAGAGAAAGACAGAGAGAGAAAGACAGAGCGAGAGAGAGAGAGACAGAGAGAGAGAGAGAAAGAGAGATAGAGAGAGAGAGAAAGTGAGATCTCATAAGGTAC
>BOPN01000127.1:45000-52500 GCA_017312705.2 Penaeus japonicus
ATCAGTATGCCAATTCCTTGTAGTCCCCGGTACATATCAGTATGGTTCTCTTAGTCCCCGGTACATATCAGTATGGATGGTTCTCAGTCCCCGGTACATATCAGTATGGTTCTCTTAGTCCTCGCTACATATCAGTATGGTTCTCTTAGTCCCCGGTACATATCAGTATGGATGGTTCTCATAGTCGCCGGTACATATCAGTATGGATGGTTCTCTTAGTCCCCGGTACATATCAGTATGGTTCTCTTAGTCCCCGGTACATATCAGTATGGATGGTTCTCATAGTCGCCGGTACATATCAGTATGGATGGTTCTCTTAGTCCCCGGTACATATCAGTATGGTTCTCTTAGTCCCCGGTACATATCGGCATGGATGGTTCTCTTAGTCCCCGGCACATATCAGTATGGATGGTTCTCTTAGTCCCCGGTACATATCAGTATGGATGGTTCTCTTAGTCCCCGGTACATATCAGTATGGATGGTTCTCATAGTCCCCGGTACATTTCAGTATGGTTCTCTAAGTCCCCGGTACATATCAGTATGGTTCTCATAGTCCCCGGTACATATCAGTATGGTTCTCTTAGTCCCCGGTACATATCAGTATGGATGGTTCTCAGTCCCCGGTACATATCAGTATGGTTCTCTTAGTCCCCGGTACATATCAGTATGGTTCTCTTAGTCCCCGGTACATATCAGTATGGTTCTCTTAGTCCCCGGTACATATCAGTATGGATGGTTCTCAGTCCCCGGTACATATCAGTATGGATGATTCTCTTAGTCCCCGGTACATATCAGTATGGTTCTCTTAGTCCCCGGTACATATCAGTATGTATGGTTCTCTTAGTCCCCGGTACATATCAGTATGGTTCTCTTAGTCCCCGGTACATATCAGTATGGATGGTTCTCATAGTCCCCGCTACATATCAGTATGGTTCTCTTACAAAGAATATGTTGGCTATACTCATAAGGCACGGGGAGGTGGTGCAAGACAATACATAGTCTGAGGCTATTATGTGGCTCTCTTAGAATGCGGCATCTTTCGTAAGGCTTGGGATGCCCTTCAAGGCTCGTATTCTCGTTTCTAAGGATCTACGACTTTTTTTTTTTTTTTTATTCTGACGCTATCTTTAGGAAATAGTGATACATGTTGAAGATCTGGGATTTTCTTTTGCAGCCTTTTTCATGGTTTATTTTATTTTGGTAAAATTTATTTTTCATATTGTTTAATTAATTTATTATCATTATTATTATTATTATTATTATTATTATTATCATTTTTATCATTATTATTATTATTATTATTTATTATTATTATTATTGTTATTATTATTATTATTATTTATTATTATTATTGTTATTATTATTATTACTTGCACCGTTATACGAGTCCGGGCGGGACTCGATCTGCCCTTGACATCCCCGTGGTCGGCAGATCGAGTCCCGTCCAAACTCGTGAGTTTCCACTGTCACCTGGCGGTTACTGACGTAGCTGGGCATTGCGTTGGGTGGGCAGACCAACCTCAGATCGAGTCAACACTCGTTGGCACATTCTCTCACGAGTCAGCACACGCTAGCACAGGCGGGCTCGCGTCACTGCATACAAGCCCGGCGTAGCATATGCTCCGCAAATCTGGCTTATCCTTATCCCCTATTATTAATATTAGTATTTACTTTTTTTCTTTTTTGATAGGAGCTACATCCGGGCGTGGAGAAAATCATCACTGGAATGGATTCAACGATTTTGCTAAGATTTCCCTTGCTAACTCGTGAAAAAAAAGAAAAAAAAAGAACGTAAAATACGTGACTTATCAAACAGCCCTTCATTTTCAAGATATTCGAGATGAATGAATGTAAATCTAATTAAGATTTGCCATTCAACATCATGGCGTGGCGTGTTTCATTCACTTATTTTGCCATTCCGCTGTCTCTTTACTTCTTCGTACTCATTCTTCATGCGAGAGCCGAGGATGTGAAAGTGAAGAGAGTGAAACCTTTAAAGTTATTGCGCGCAAAATTTTCAACATGCCAAGAAAATGCTTTTCTTTTCTTTCTTTTTTCCTTTTTTTTCTTAGCAGAACACAACAGAAACCTCGGCCTTTCTCTTCGCTCTGGGATGTGAGCCACAAAAGCGTGTTCTTATATTTGTATTCACACGGAAACTCAGCGAGAGAGGGAGAGGGAGAGGGAGAGCGAGAGAGAGAGAGAGAGAGAGAGAGAGAGAGAGAGAGAGAGAGAGAGAGAGAGAGAGAGAGAGAGAGAGAGAGAGAGAGAGAGGTGGTAGAGAGAGAAAGAGATGGTGGTGAGAGAGAGAGATGAGAAAGAGAGAGAGATGAGAGAGAGAGAGATAGGAGAAAAGGAGAGAGAGGTGGGAGAGAAGGAGAGAAGGAGAGAGAGAGGATAGAGAGAAGAAGGAGAGGGAGAGATGAGAGAGAGAGAGAGAAGGAGATAAGAAGAGAAAGAGAGAGAGAGAGAGAGAGATGGTAGAGAAAGAAAGAAAGAGAGATGAGAGAAGAGAGAATAGAAGAAAAGAAAATAAGAGAAAAGAAAAGAGAAACAATACCAACACCGACCCCGTACCAATAGAAGACCCACCAGCAGAAACACCTCCTCGGCAGCCCCACCTTCTCCCCGCCGCGGGAAAAGCCCTTCGGAGAGTCTCTCGAAGCATGTGTCTTGGCGAGAGGGCTTCGGAGACTGGATCGCTCGGGAAGTTCGGGGCAGCGGAAGCCTCGTTCAGTCCAAAGAGGGAGAAAGAGAAGTGTGGAAAGAAAGAGAGAGAGGGGTGGGGGAGGGAGGAAGGGAGAGAGAGAGAGAAGGGAGAAAGAGAAGTATGAAAAGAATGAAAGAGAAGGAGGGAGAAGAGGCAAGTAGGCAGGGCAGTGGTAGACAGGCAGGGAGTGAGAGAGAGAAATAGAAAGAGAGGTAAAGGAAGAAGGATGGGGAGTATGAGTGAGTGCGTGGGTGAGTGAATGAATGAGTGAATGAGTGAGTGAGTGAGTGAGAGAGTGAGTGAGTGAGTGAATGAGTGAGAGAGAGAGTGAGAAAGTGAGAGAGAGAGAGAGAGAGAGAGAGAGAGAGAGAGAGAGAGAGAGAGAGAGAGAGAGAGAGAGAGAGAGAGAGAGAGAAAGAAACAGGTTGGCCGAGGCTCTAGTTAAAGAGTAACTAGGGATTCGCACCAACAGGTGGGGCGAGCAAGCTACCTCGCTCATCTCTCTCTCTCTCTCTCTCTCTCTCTCTCTCTCTCTCTCTCTCTCTCTCTCTCTCTCTCTCTCTCTCTCTCTCTCTCTCTTTCCTCTCTTTCTCTCTCTCTCTCTCTCTCTCTCTCTCTCTCTCTCTCTCTCTCTCTCTTTACCTATCTATCTATCTATCTCATCTCACATGCACATACACACACACACACACACACACACACACACACACACACACACACACACACACACACACACACACACACACACACACACACACACACACACACACACACCTCAGTGTTTCTTATATATGCTGTGATATAAGTTGTCTCTTCTATCCATATACGCACACAAACACACACGCACACAAACAAACAAACAAACAAACAAACGCAATCACAAATGCAAACACACACAAGATCTTATTGCTGATACAAGTTTAATTCGTCTTTGTCGGCTTTCTGTTCAGAATATTTCAGAACAGCTTAGGTGGAATTGTTCCTGAAAGGTCGAGCTGGTCCCTGGCTCGGTAATTATACGTAATATCATTATGAATTATGAAAATTACACTTATTACCTCAGGCGAAGAATTAAATCATTCGCATCGAGGCAAGAGATGAAACATATGGATTGCTTAGCTTAGGCTAAATTCCCTTATGTACATGAATTACATACATATAATCAAACGCAATTATCAAGGTTAAATATCAAGTACCAGCAATTACCAGCAAGATAGGGTCGTCCATACCCCTTTGCGTAATAGGACATTCACATATGTAGCTCTGTGGGGGGCTATGGTGATCGAACGTTTCACGCGTGAGATCAATTATGTTAGTGTATTTATGGGAACATATATTCATTAATAGTAGATGGATGTAAAATACATGGCCCTCCTTATCCCCTTCCTTACGCTTCGCTGTCTCCCTTCCCCCCCCTCTCTCCTCTTACCACTTTCCCAGAGGTCTCTCTCTTCCTAGGAGGGGGGACGTCATGTAGATAGATGGGTATGGAGAGAGAGAGAGAGAGAGAGAGAGAGAGAGAGAGAGAGAGAGAGAGAGAGAGAGAGAGAGAGAGAGAGAGAGAGAGAGAGAGAGAGAGAGAGAGAGAGAGAGAGAGAGAGAGAGAGAGAGAGAAATAGATAAACAAATAGGTACATTAATCTTCTTCCATCATTTCATCGGTTCTCTCTGAGTTCCCAGGCCGATGTTCTAGAGGTTCTATACCTCATTAAGTCTCCACATACTTTAGTCTAGAAGCACGAGGTATAAGTAATAACACCGATCCTCCAAGATTAATACTGAGCCAGTGCTGGAGACGGGATTCAGAACTGCCACGAATGGTGATGGACGCAGATCTTGGTAACAATATGATCTGTTACCAAGTCAGCTGATCTGTTAGGGTCAGCTGATCATAGAAACACTGTGATTGAATAAGATATTTCGAGATTTAGATGTTTGTTTGTGTGTGTGTGTGTGTGTGTGTGTGTGTGTGTGTGTGTGTGTGTGTTAGAAAGAATGCATACATGCATACAAGTATCATGTAAATCTATGTATATATGTATGTTTGCTTGCAATTAGAATATAACGGACTTTTTGTAGGATGTGCCATTAAAAGCGTAATATAGATTTTTTTTACAATGGCTCCAAGTTTCACATATTTTTCTATAGTCCTTTTATTCGCATTGGGCAATTATGTGGCAATAACAGCTCGATGTTATGCTGTTATACACACTAATGCTCTTATACTGTATATACATTGCGTATATTCCTGTCTGTCTGTAATTCCTATTTTTTAATAATCGAGAGAGAGAGAGAAAGAGAAAGTGAGTGAGGGAGTCTGATTTTGTTGTTTCTCTTTTTATTTCTCTTTTTGTTATTATTATCATCATCAACGTTATTATTATTGCTATTATTCTTGTTATTATTCTTGTTACTATCATTATTATTACTTATAAGTAGTATTGTTATTATTGTCATTGTTATTGTTATTACTGTAATTTTTTATTATTTTTTTCGTTTTATCATCATTACTATTATTATTATTACTATTATTGATATCATTTCCTCATAAGCCTTTCTTCCCGACTTCCATCTCCATCATCTTTTTCATTTCTTCCCCTTCCTCCTCCTACTTTCCTTCTCCTCCTCGTTTCTCCATTTTTATTATTCCTTCCCCTTCTCTTCGTCATCTCGTCTTTGTTCTTCCACTTCATACTTCCTTCGTACATTTTTCTCTCTCCCCCCCCCTCTCTCTCTCACTCTGTTTCTACCTCCCTCTTGTTCTTTCTTCACCTCTCTCTCTCTCTCTCTCTCTCTCTCTCTCTCTCTCTCTCTCTCTCTCTCTCTCTCTCTCTCTCTCTCTCTCTCTCTCACTCTGTTTCTACCTCCCTCTTGTTCTTTCTTCACCTCTCTCTCTCTCTCTCTCTCTCTCTCTCTCTCTCTCTCTCTCTTCATATCCTCCGCACTTACTTCTTATTACTCATTCTAAATAAGGAGGAGAGGCAAAGGAAAGACGTCGTTGTTAGTTATCCTTCTGTCATATTACTCTTCGTTGATCCCCTTGTCCTCGGTCTCGGTCGGTCTCATTTCACATCTCTCGGTCTCGGGGGCACCGCCCTTCGTCCCATTGCGAGTTCTTGTGCCAGTTACGAGAGGTCCTCTAGTCCAGTTTGGGAACCAGTCATTATAGCGATAGTCATGGTGTTGATTTCAGCCTCGGGGCTTCCCTTTAAGCAACTGGCAAATGCCGGATATGAGCATGTCCAAGGTCGGCTGATATTGTCTTATTGAAGGAAATGGTTTGTTTGCGTGCACGAGCACATTTGGGATGAATGCATGTAAGCTCACAAACAAAACATGCATGCTTTTACATACGAGTGCTTACGAAATCACGCACACGCGCAAGCGCACACACACACACACACACACACACACACACACACACACACACACACACACACACACACACACACACACACACACACACACACACACACGCACGCACGCACGCACGCGCGCGCGCGCCCGCAATCAATCAATCAAATAAACATCATTAGACGTACACACATGAAACATACACATAAGATTCCATGCGTCGGCTTTCCCCAGAGCAGAAGAGCGGCTCTGGGAACCCATCGGCCATTCCTTCATCTTTCCCGAGGAAACGTCTCTGACTGTGCCTTATGCTGACACAATAGCCTCCTGCAGCTCCCTCGCCGCCTTCTCCAGCTCCTGTTACAGTGTGCATGGCGGTGTGTTGGTACCGCCGCCCGTCACCATGACAACCACCCACGCGCGGCTCGGCAACGCAGGGGCGCCGCACACCCGCCACCTACACCGCCACAAGGTGTACGCCATCGCCGCCGCCGCCGCCACCGCCACCGCCACCGCCGCCGCCTCGCCCTGTTCTGTACGATACGCGGAGGCGAGGTGGAGGAGAGGGAGGGACTTCAGAAAGTGCCTCTCATTTACCAGCCGTTTGGGTGAGAGACGTTATTTATCTGAATTTTTACATTGATATGATAAAAAGATGAATGAAATGAAAAAAGATGATTTTAAAGCATGGCGATTGATATTCGCATGACAGCAACCCGACGACAACTTCATGAAGTTCCTCCTCTTTTCACCTGAAAACTTCCCGCTGCAACTCCACCCGCCCGCCCGCCCGCCCGCCCGTCCACCACACCCATTTTTATTCGTCGCTGAGACAGGAACGCTTCATGATACATAACACAATGGACAAAGTAAAAGAGAGATGAAATGTACCATACAAACTCAAATTTCTAGACCTACACTTCACCCCCGCCTCATCTTTCACTCCTCGCCCTTTCCTCCTCTTCCTCCTCTTTCCCCCCCTACCCGACTGAAAACACTTTCACAAACACGCCGCCCAGTAACCAGCGGATCAAAATCCGGCAGCACAAAAGTATGTTGATTCAGCAGGGATATCACCCAAAGACGACAGCTACGGGAGGAAGATAAAGGGAGAGGGAGGGAGGCGGGGAGAGCAGGGGAGGGCAGGGGGTGGGGGTTAGTAAAGAAGGCAGGTGCGAAGTGGGAAGGGCGAGAGAGAGAGAGAGAGAGATGAAGACGGGTCGAAGGGGAGAGTAGGGGATTGAAGGGGGAAGGGAGGCGTGTCGAAGGGGAGGGTAGGGATTAACAGCGGGAAGGAGGCGTACATGGAGGGTGACGAAGGGGAAGGGAGGTGTCGAAGGGAGGGCATGGGATTGAGGGTGGGCTGGAGGCGTGTCGAAGGGGAGGGCAGGGGATTGAAGGGGGAAGGGAGGCGGGTCGAAGGGGAGGGCAGGGGA
>BOPN01000127.1:67500-70000 GCA_017312705.2 Penaeus japonicus
CGCCCCCTTTCCCCCTCTACTCTTCTCCTCCCCTCTCCCTCGCCCCTTTCCTTCTACTCTTTCCTCCCCTCTCCTCTCGCCCCCTTTCCCCCTTCTACTCTTCCTCCCCTCTCCCCTCGCCCCCTTTCCCCCTTCTACTCTTCCTCCCCCTTTCCCCTCGCCCCTCTTCCCCTTCTACCCTTTCCTCCCTCTCTCCTCTCGCCCCTTTTCCCCTTCTACCCTTCCTCCTCTCCTCTCGCCCCTTCCCCTTCTACTCTTCCTCCCCTCTCCTCTCGCCCCCTTTCCCCCTTCTACTCTTCCCTCCTCTCCCCTCGTCCCCTTTCCCCCTTCTACTCTTCCTCCCCTCTCCCCTCGCCCTCTTTTCCCTTTCTACCCTTCCTCCTCTCCTCGCCCCTTTCCCCCTTCTACTTTCCTCCTCTCCCCTCGCCCCCTTTCCCCCTTCTACTCTTCCTCCCCTCTCCCCTGCCCCCTCTTTCCCCTTCTACTCTTTCCTCCCCTCCCCCTCGCCCTCTTTCCTTCTACCCTTCCTCCCTCTCCTCTCGCCCCCTTTTCCCCCTTTTCTACTCTTCCCTCCCCCTCCCCCTCGCCCTCTTTCCCCCTTCTACCCTTCCTCCCTCTCCTCTCGCCCCTTCTCCCTTCTCTACTCTTCCTCCCTCTCCTCTCGCCCCCTTTCCCCCTTCTACTCTTCCTCCCCTCTCCCCTCGCCCCCTTTCCCCCTTCTACTCTTCCTCCCCTCTCCCCTCGCCCCCTTTCCCCCTTCTACCCTTCCTCCCCTCTCCCCTCGCCCCCTTTCCCCCTTCTACTCTTTTCTCCCCTCCCTCGCCCCTTTCCCTTCTACTCTTCTCCTCCCCCTCTCCCCTCGCCCCCTTCCCCTACTTTTCCTCCCCTCTCCCCTCGCCCTTTCCCCCTTCTACCCTCCTCCCCTCTCCTCGCCCCCCTTTCCCCCTTCTACTCTTCCCTCCCTCTCCCCTCGCCCCCTTTCCCTTCTACTCTCTCTCCTCCCCTCTCCCCTGCCCCTTTTCCCCTTCTACTCTTCCTCCCCTCTCCCATCGCCCCTTTCCCCTTCTACTCTTCCTCCCCTCTCCCCTCGCCCCCTTTCCCCCTTCTACTCTTCCTCCCCTTTCCCCCTTCTACTCTTCCTCCCCTCTCCCCTCGCCCCCTTTCCCCCTTCTACCCTTCCTCCCCTCTCCTCTCGCCCCTTTCCCCCTTCTACTTTTCTTCCTCCCTCTCCTCTCGCCCCCCTTTCCCCCTTCTCTACTCTTCCCTCCTCCCCTCTCCCCTCGCCCCTTCTCCCCCTTCTACTCTTCCTCCCCCTCTCCCTGCCCCTTTCCTTCTACCCTTCCTCCCTCCCCTCGCCCCCTTCCCCCTTTCTACTCTTCCTCCCCTCCCCCTCGCCCTCTTTCCCTTCTACCCTTCCTCCCCCTCCTCTCGCCCCTTTTCCCCCTTTCTACTCTTCCTCCTCTCCCCTCGCCCTTTTCCCCTTCTATCACTCTTCTCCCTCCCTCTCCTCGCCCTCTTTCCTTCTACCCTTCCTCCCCCTCTCCTCTCGCCCCTTTCCCCTTCTACTCTTCCTCCCCCTCTCCCTCGCCCCTTTTCCCTTCTACTCTTCTTCCTCCCTCTCCTCGCCCCCTTTCCCCCTTCTACTCTTCCTCCCCTCTCCCCTCGCCCCCTTTCCCCCTTCTACCCTTCCTCCCTCTCCTCTCGCCCCTTCCTTCTACTCTTCCCCTCCCCCTCTCTCCTCTCGCCCCCTTTCCCCCTTCTACTCTTCCTCCCCTCTCCCCTCGCCCCCTTTCCCCCTTCTACTCTTCCTCCCCTCTCCCCTCGCCCCCTTTCCCCCTTCTACCCTTCCTCCTCTCTCCCTCGCCCCCTTTCCCCTACTCTTCTCCTCCCCTCTCCCCCTCGCCCTCTTTCCCCTCTCTACCCTTCTTCCTCCTCTCCTCTCGCCCCCTTTCCCCCTTCTACTCTTCCTCCCCTCTCCCCTCGCCCCCTTTCCCCCTTCTACTCTTCCTCCCCTCTCCCCTCGCCCCCTTTCCCCCTTTCTACTTTTCCTCCCTCTCCCTCGCCCTCTTTCCCCCTTCTACCCTTCCTCCCTCTCCCTCGCCCCTTTCCCCTTCTACTCTTCCTCCCTCTCCCCTCGCCCCCTTTCCCTTCTACTCTTCCCTCCCCTCTCCCCTCGCCCCCTCTTCCCCCTTTCTTACTCTTTCCTCCTCTCCCATCGCCCCCTTTCCCCTTCTACTCTTCCTCCCTCTCCCCTCGCCCCTTCCCCCCTTCTACTCTTCCTCCCCTTTCCCCCTTCCACTCTTCCTCCCCTCTCCCCCTTCTACCCTTCCTCCCCTCTCCCCTCGCCCCCTTTCCCCCTTCTACTCTTCCTCCCCTCTCCCCTCGCCCCCTTTCCCCCTTCTACTCTTCCTCCCCTCTCCCCTCGCCCCCTTTCCCCCTTCTACCCTTCCTCCCCTCTCCCCTCGCCCCCTTTCCCCTCCCTCTCCGTCCGGGGAATTGT
>BOPN01000127.1:87500-90000 GCA_017312705.2 Penaeus japonicus
AACCAACCAACCCAACCAACCAACCCAACCACCCAACCCAACCAACCAACCCAGCCACCCAACCCAGCCAACCAACCCAACCAACCAACCCAACCAACCAACCCAGCCAACCAACTGACCCAGCCAACCAACCCAACCAAATAACCAAACCACCCAACCCAACCACCCAACCCAGCCAACCAACCCAGCCACCCAACCCAACCAACTAACCCAGCCAACCAACCCAACCAACTAACCCAACCACCCAACCCAGCCAACCAACCCAACCAACTAACCCAACCACCCAACCCAACCACCCAACCTAGCCAACCAACCCAACCAACTAATCCAGCCAACCAACCCAACCAACTAACCCAACCAACCAACCCAGCCAACCAACACAGCCAACCAACCCAGCCAACCAACCCAACCAACTAACCCAACCAACCAACCCAGCCAACCAACACAGCCAACCAACCCAACCAACCAACCCAACCACCCAACCCAGCCAACCAACCCAACCAACTAACCCAACCAACCAACCCAGCCAACCAACCCAGCCAACCAACCCAACCAACCAACCCAACCACCCAACCCAGCCAACCAACCCAACCAACCAACCCAGCCAACCAACCCAACCAACCAACCCAACCACCCAACCCAACCAACCAACCCAGCCAACCAACACAGCCAACCAACCCAGCCAACTAACCCAACCAACTAACCCAACCAACCAACCCAGCCAACCAACCCAGCCAACCAACCCAACCAACCAACCCAACCAACTAACCGAACCAACCAACCCAACCAACCAACCCAACCACCCAACCCAACCAACCAACCCAACCAACCAACACAGCCAACCAACCCAACCAACCCACTCAACCAACTAACCCAACCAACCGAACCAACCACTTTCACCCACCCACCCATCCATTCACCACCCATCCATCCACCCATCCACCCATCCATTCACCAATCCATTCACCACCCATCCATCCACCCATCCATTCACCCACCCATCCATCCACCCATCCACCCATCCATTCACCACCCATCCATCCACCCATCCACCCATCCATCCACCCACCCATCCATCCATCCACCCATCCATCCATCCACCCATCCATCCATCCACCCATCCATCCGTTGAGTGATGTTTTTTTTTCTTTTTCAGGTAAGGCAGGAGTAGATTTGACCTCCCTGAATCTGTTATGATTCAACTGTAATCTGGTAAGGTATAGTTTTCTCTTAAAGATGTTAAGGCTTTTGGGATGATTTGCCTTATAATTAGGTTTATTGTCCATACATAAACGCACACGCAAACTCTTTCTCTGTCTCTCTATCTCTCTGTCCATCCATCCATCTATCCACCCATCCAACCAACCAACCAACCAACCAACAAACAAACCACCCATCCACCCACCCACTCACTCACCCACCCATTCATCCACCCATCCAGCCAGCCATCCAGCCAGACAAACAGACAGACAGACAGACAGATAATCCTCTCGCTTCTCCCCCCTTCATTAAGACAACATCCCTCTATCCACCTTTTGTCAGATAAATCATCCTGCGGTTCCTGGGTTCCCATTCCCGTGCGCGGCTCGGAAATGCGCCCCTCCCTTTGATAGCGGGAATAGAGCACCTAAAGAAAGGGGTTAAGGGGGTTAAGGGAGAGGGATGGAGGGGGAGGAAGGAAAGGAAGGGGGGGGAGGGAGGGGAGTGGTAATCAAAACAGTAGGATTTGCGGCATTATGGGATTTTTGTCTTGGAGGGGTTAGGGAGGGGGGGGGACTGGAGGAGAGGGGGGGTTGATGTGGTTATAATCTTGTTGATTTGTATTTTTTTTTTATTGTTTTAACTTTGGATTTATGTGCTTCATTTGTTTTCTCTCTCTCTCTCTCTCTCTCTCTCTCTCTCTCTCTCTCTCTCTCTCTCTCTCTCTCTCTCTCTCTCTCTCTCTCTCTTTCTCTCTCTCTCTCTCTCTTTCTCTCTCTCTCTGTCTCACTTTCTCCCTCCCCCCCTCCTTCCTTTCCTCCCTTCCTCCCTTCCTCCCTATCTTTCCTGTCCCAGAGGGCGGAGGGCACTGAAAGCATGATATACGTTAGCCATGGTGAGACAGAGAGAAAATCACGTGATTATGAAGAAGAATATAAAACTTCCCGGTGTTTTCTGAAAATTTATTGCCGAAGTTAGTGTTTTTTTTTCTCTCTTTCATTTTGGGCGATGAATCTCTCTCGACCGGGTTATCATCTCGGGAGGGTAGTGAGAGAGGGGGAGAGAGAGGGAGGGGCAGGGAGAGAGAGAGGAAGGGGAGAGAGAGGAGGAGGAGGGAGGGAAAGAGGGGAGAGAGAGAGAGGGGGTAGAGAAAAAAAAGAGTGAGAGAGAGAGAGAGAGAGTTATGATGTTCCCTTGCCACTTTTTTCTCCTTATTCCTTTCTTTCTTCTTTGTCTATTCTTTAATTGTTATGTTCTTCATACCTCACCCAATCCACTTCCCCTCCTCTCCCTCCCCTCC
>BOPN01000127.1:105000-117500 GCA_017312705.2 Penaeus japonicus
ATTGGCTTTATTTGTTTGATGTAGCTGTTCAGATGCTTCTCCGTATATTTTGGCACATATCTTAATTGCGGCAATTTTGTTCTTATTAACAATCATTTCAACTGTTAAACTTTCTGATAACTTCACAGACTGGTTTAAATCACGATTTTCTGTTTAATTAATGATAGTAAAGAGAAGGCATCCATATTGCAAATATTCTAGTGTTCCATTGATTAAAAGTAGTGTTATCTCCCAAACAGAGTTGCATAAATAACAATGAGCTAATTAATGTGTCCGTGTTAGCTATGTTGTCGCCATATTCATCCCGCAAAGCAGACATTTGTTTCATGTTGTCATTCCAGTCTCAACCATCGTTCTATTGTTTTCTATTCCCACTCCCAAATACCAGGAGATATCACTTTTTTTTAAATCTATTTCGTTTGTGATATCGGTAGGATTATCTATCTGAGAATTTCATTTACTATCGTAATGCAAAAGTTGAGTACTTTCGTGTTTTTTTTTTTTTTTTTTTTTTCTTAGATAGAGCCTATGCATGAAATCTAAGAGCACGGCAGTATTTCTTTATTTACATGGAGAGAGAGGGGTATGTATCTCTCTGCATCTCTCTGTCTCTTAATTTTGAGAAGGGGAGAGAAAGAGAGAGGGAGAGAGAGAAAGAGAGAGGGAAGAAGTGAGGGAGAGAGAGAGAGAAGAAAGAAAGAGAGAGAGAGAGAGAGAGAGAGAGAGAGAGAGAGAGAGAGAGAGAGAAAGAGAGAGGGGGGAGAGGGAGAGAGAGAGAGAGAGAGAGAGAGAGAGAGAGAGAGAGAGGGGAGAGAGAGAGATAGAGAGAGCGAGAGAGAGGGAGAGAGGGAGGGAGGGAGGGAGGGAGGGAGCGAAAGAGAGGGAGAGAGAGAAAAAAAGAGAGAGTATGTGTTTGTGAAGATAAAGCGAAAGAAGGAGTGTATCCGAGAAAAATACAGGTATATTCACAGCACAATGAAGCTTCTGCAGATGAAGCAAAATGCAAATATGCAGCAAAAAGCTTTGACGAAATCCTTATTTGCATATTTATGTGGCAGATATTTATGACTGGTAATCCTCTTCATAAAGCTGCAGATTAACCTAGGGCGGCTCTCGTCATAATGGCCTATAAAATTCGTCCCCAGAATATTGCCCCCACCCCCTCTCCCTTCCCTCCCTCCCACATATTACCCCCTACCCACCCCTTCCACTACATCCCCATGGACCCCCCCCCCCCCAACAAACCCCCTCATCGGGAAATTTGTCCTACGGAAGGATACGGACTTAAACGATATATTTTTTTCCCGATGGTTTCGTCATAATTCAAACGAAAATGGCCTCCATATCTGTATCAAGTTATTAGTGCCATACGCATGCCCACTATTACCCATTACAGTAATGGGGCGAGTATGGAGAAACTATGGCTTTGGGTGGGCCATAAAATTAGCGTTAGATGCAATCAACAAAGCCAGGCGAGCTAGGATAAATCACCAGCAAGATCTATAAACACACACAGCATCCGTACATCAATAATACATCAAAGGACAGAGATTATGTGTGCATAACGATCATGACGATCGGTTGATCACACACGAGTCTCAATGTAGGAATGTTCTAACCATCAATTAATTAGCAAGATCAATAGGGTTTCACAATATCATTGACCAGAATAATAAAAAAAAACTATATTACGCCCACGCCCAGACACACATTCCTGAAAGAGAGTCGGCAGTTGAAGGTAGATTCTCTTTTGTTTTTTGTTGTTTTTTTAGTATCTATTTTTGATCTCTTGTAAAGCAATGAATTCTTTCGTTTTTTCCCAATTTGTGGTAACTATTTTAATGGAGTAAAGTGCCTCAGAGTGAATCGAGTGTGTCATCCCGGAAGATATTTAACTCTTACGTCACGTCCGCCCTTAGGTTCAATAGCACCTCTAATGCACCGCACGCATCTTCCCCCCTATTAAGTATTTTGCTCCTCCTCCTCATCTTCTTTCTCCTTCTTTTACTTTTTATTTTTTGTTCTCTTTATCTTCCCCCTCCTCCATCTCCCTTTTTATCCTCCCCCTCCTCCTCTTCCTCTTCTTACTCATCCTCCTCCCCTCCTGCTCATCCTTCTCCTCCTTCTCCCCTCCCCCCTCCCCTTCTCCCCCTCTCCTACTCATCCTTCTCCCCCCCCCTCCTGCTCATCCTTCTCCTCCTATTCCTCCTCCTATTCCTCCTCCCCCTCTTCCTCCTCTCCCTTCTCCTCCTCCCCCTTGTCCTCCTCCCCCTTCTCCTCCTATAGCTTCTCCTCTTCCCCTCCTCCTTCTCCATCTCCTCCTCCTCCTCCTCCCCCTCCCCCTCCCCTTCCCCCTCCCCTTCCCCCTCCCCATTTTTTCTTCTCCCCCTTTCCCCCTTCTTCCATTGTCCCATCCCACCTTTCCCTTCCTTCCTCTCTCTTCCTCTTTTTTCTTTCCTCTCTCTCCCCTCTCCCTTCCCTTCCTCTATCTCTCTTTTTTCCTCTCTCTCCCTTCCTTCCTTCCTTCCTTCGTTCCTTCCTTCGTCTTTTTCTTGTTCTTCCTTTCTTCCTTCTCCTTGGAGTTCGCATTTATTTTATTTATTCTCTCTCTATCTCTCTCTTTTTATGTTTTGTTTCGCTTTGATTCTCTCTCTCTCTCTCTTTCTTTCTTTCTTTTCTGAGAGAGAGAGAGAGAAAGTGAGGGTGGGGGGAGGGAAAGGGAAGAGAGAGAGAGAAAGAGAGAGAGAGAGAGAGAGAGAGAGAGAGAGAGAGAGAGAGATAGAGAGAGAGAGGGAGGGAGGGAGAGAGAGAGAGAGAGAGATAAAGAGAAAGAGAAAGAGAACGAGAAAGAGAGAGAGAGAGAGCGATAGAGGGGAAGGGAGAGAGAGGGGGGATGGAGGGAAAGGTGAGATAGAGAGAGAGAGAGAGAGAAAGTGAGGGTGGGAGGAGGGGAAGGGAAGAGAGAGAGAGAAAGAGAAAGAGTAACAGAGAGAAAGAGAGAGAGAGAGAGGGGGGGGGGGCGTGTGAAGGAGAGAGAGAGGGGGATGGAGGGGAAGGTCTGTGAGGGAGAGAGAGCAGGAGAGAGGGAAGGAATGGTGTGTGAAGGAGAGAGAGCAAGAGAGATTGAAGGAAAGGTGTGCGAGGGAGAGATAGACAGAGAGATGGCGGGAAAGGTGTGTGACTGAGAGAATAAGAGAGATTGAGGGAAAGGTGTGCGAAGAAGAGAGAGCAAGAGAGACGAAGAGAAAGATGCATGAAAGAGCCAAAAACCAAAGAGACAGAGAGAGAAAGGAAAGACAAAAAAAAGAGATAAAAGAGGAGCGAGAGATACGACGGGAAACGAAAAGGCAGAGAAAATAAATAACCTTCGAAAAGCAGTAAATGGGCGAACATCAGCGAGCAATTAGTTGTCTGCAAGGGAGGAGTAATGGCCGGTCGAGAAAGGGAGTGGGTGGCTGGTCTGGAGAGAAGGAGTAATTTCTTAATTCATGGAGGAGGGATGAGGGCCCTAAGGAGAAGCAATGAGGGAGGAGTAGAGATGAATAAGAATGATTCATCTTTAGAGGAGGTAGTCTGAGTCTGTTGATGAGTAAAAAGGTATGAGTGAGATGTTATGTATTTTTGGAAGTCTAGAAGTATGTTTTTTTTTCTCTCTCTCTCTCTATTGGATATGAGGGGAGTAAAGACTGAAAATGAGGGGAACGCGCATGGAAGAGGGAAAGGGCAGTAACCGGTGGAAGAGAGGCAATTATCTCAGGGAGGAGGGGGGGGGGGTAATTACCACAGGGGGAAGGGGGGGTTGAAGAGACAAGAGGCAGATTCATGATAATCAGCGTATGAATAGGCTATCTATTCAGTGTTATTTTTTATGATTACTCTTTTTACAAAAAATGTTTTTTTAATGATCCTCTCAGGTCATTTGATCTATCCGACACAGCACAGCGTAACGCCGATGAAAAGCGTGGTATATCGATTAAAATACCATTTTTCATCAATAAAGTGGTATCCTGTTACGCACAGCTTTGGGTGATGAATACCAATCCTTATTGTATTATTGGACTTTTTTAATAGAATACCACAGTCCTCACTCGCAGCTAGGCGGATGGAGTGTGATTAATGCGTTCATAAGAGATAAGTGATGCTGTTATTGTTCAAAGTGGAATGGGGTTTTCCTCTTTTCACGTTTTGTAAAAGGTGATCTTGATTCTGTCTATCTATTTATCTATCTACCTGTTTGTCTTTCTTGTTCTCTCTCTTTGCATGCATGTATCTCTTTCATTCCTTTCTTTCTCTCTCTCTCTCTATCTATCTATCTATTTATCTATTTCTCTCTCTCATTCTTTTTTCCTTCTCTCTTATTTTTCCATCTTCATTCCCGCCTCATGCCCTTCGCCGCTCTCCCTCATTCCTTCCTTTTCTCACTCTTACACTCACACTCCCTCATTTCTTTTTCCCTCCTTCCCTCCTTTCCCACCCCTTTCCTTCTCCCCTGTCCTCTTCCCTCCTTTCCCACCTCTCCCTTCCCTCCATTTCCCCTCCACCCCTCCCCCTTCTCTCCAGTTCCCCTCCACCCCTCCCTCTTCCCTCCATTCCCCCCCTTTCCCCCATCCCCCTTCCCTCCATTTCCCCTCCACCCCCTCCCCCTTCCCTCCTACACAGCTTAAGACGTTTTCTGTCGCCCTCCAGATGGCCGCCATCTTCCCCGTGCTGGACATGTACTCTTGTGTGGCCACTAAGTGGACGCGACACCTCGGCTTCTGCATCACTTTCTCGTCGCTGCTCCTCAAGACGTGGAGGTAAGTAATGGGGGTGTACAGTAGGAGGCTTACATACATACACAAACACATATACGCGTGCACTTGCCGCACACGCACACACACACACACACACACACACTTCTATGTGTGTGTATGTGTGTGTGTGTGTGTGTTTCCGAGTCGCAAAAAGATGGTCGTAAATCGTATAATTTACATACAATAATCCCTAAATTATCCTCGAGGAAAATTGCAAGCTCCCATAAATCCGCACAAACTCAAAATAAATCCATGCCAAGGATTGATAGACAGATTCGATAATGCACACGCCCACCGTGGTTGCATTAAGTCAACCCGCCATTGTGTTCCGCGTCTCCTCTTTGCATCAGTAAACACGGAGATCCGCGGCCCAATAACGTAACAGTATTTAATAAAAGGTTTTTTGTTATCAACATTGTTGTTATTTTTGTTTTGTGAGTATTATTGTTATTATTATTATCCTTTTAGTGTTATGGTTGTTATGATGTTGCTATCATTATTACTATTAGTATTGTTATTAGTATTATTACGATATTTATTATTATCATGATTATATATTTTGTATTATTATTATCATAACTGTCATTGCCATTATTATTATTATGACTACCATCATCATCATTATCATTGTTGCCATCACCATCATCATTATAATTAATTGAATATCCACTGGCAAGACTGTACTCGCCCCCACACACGTTAAATGTATCTATTTTCCTCCCGATGTCGAGTGAAGCAGTGTTCTTTTTTGTCATCTCTCGTATATTTATTATTATTTTTTTTAATCCGAGTCTCCCGTGAAAAGGAACGCAAATGACACAACCGATGACGTCAGTGATGGGACCCGACGAACAAAAGTGTCGACTGAACGCGGCCCTCAGTCAGTCCCCCCCCCCCCCCCCCCACCCCGCTCAGACGTCGCACGCGCGCGCCTCTTCCCTTTCCTGACTTTGCTTGCACGTGGAGAGTCGCTGGTTTTGTGTGTGTGTCTGTTTATATGTATCTTTCTATGCGTCGAGGTATTTTTTCTCTCTTCTCTCTCTCTTTCTCTTTCTTTTTCTATTTCACTCTGTATCTCTCTCTTTCTCTCTGTCTCTCTCTCTCTCTCTCTCTCTCTCTCTCTCTCTCTCTCTCTCTCTCTCTCTCTCTCTCTCTCTCTCTCTCTCTCTCTCTCTCTCTCTCTCTCTCTCTCTCTCTCTCTCTCTCTCTCTCCCGCTCCCCCTCTCTCTCTCTCTCTCTCTCTCTCTCTCTCTCTCTCTCTCTCTCTCTCTCTCTCTCTCTCTCTCTCTCTCTCTCTCTCTCTCTCTCTCTCTCTCTCTCTCTCTCTCTCTCTCTCTCTCTCTCTCTCTCTCTCTCTCTCTCTCTCTCTCTCTCTTTCTTTCTCTTTTTCTCTCCTCTCTCCCTCCCTCTCTCTATCTCTCTCTATCTCTCTCTTCTCTCTCTTCTCTCTCTTCTCTCCCTCCCTCTCTCTCTCTCTCTCTCTCTCTCTCTCTCTCTCTCTCTCCCTCTCTCTCTCTCTCTCTCTCTCTCTCTCTCTCTCTCTCTCTCTCTCTCTCTCTCTCTCTCTCTCTCTATATATATATATATATATATATATATTTATATATATATATATATATATATATATATATATATATATATATATATTTCTCTTTTTCTCTCTCTCTCTCTCTCTCTCTCTCTCTCTCTCTCTCTCTCTCTCTCCCCCTCCCTCCCTCCCTCCCTCCTTCCCTCCTTCCCTCCTTCCCTCCTTCCCTCCCTCCCCCTCTTTGTCTCCTTCTCTCTCTCTGTCTCCTTCTCTCTCTCTCTCTCTCTCTCTCTCTCTCTCTCTCTCTCTCTCTCTCTCTCTCTCTCTCTCTCTCTCTCTCTCTCTCTCTCTCTCTCTCTCTCTCTCTCTCTCTCTCTCTCTCTCTCTCTCTCTCTCTCTCTCCTCTCCTTCTCTCTTTCTCTCTCCTCTCTCTCTCTCCCTCCCTCCCCCCCTCCCTCCCTCCCTCTCTCTCCCTCCTTCTATCTATCTATCTATCTATCTATCTATCTATCTATCTATCTATTTACCTATCTACACCTCTAAAACAGTTTGTATACATAAGATGATAACAAAGAGAAAGAAAGAAATGGATACATATACAGGCCACCATTCCTAGTTTTCCTAGCTATGGTTACAGACGGAAACCATAACCTAGTAAAGATGAATGACATTAGGCTTCCTAGCAGAGAGTAGCTCAGGTGAAATATTCTTGAAAACGTTTTTTGTTTGTACTGTATATATAAACAGCACTGAAACATTTTTTTGTAGCTTTTTCTGTGGGCACTGTCTTTCTGTGGGGGGTTTGTTTTGTGGACTGTATATCTAAAGGCGTATATATATAAACAAGTGTGTGTGTTTGTGTGTGTGTGTGTGTGTATGTGTATGTGTGTGTGTGTGTGTGTGTGTGTGTGTGTTTTGGCATCTGAGGATATATGTTCCAACATGTTTGTATCGGAAAGTGGTCGCATGTTACAGCCCCATCCTCTTCCCCTCCCCTCCTCTTCCTTTCCCTCCCTACCCCCCCCCCACCCCACCCCTACTCCCCGGCCTCTTCGATATTGTCTCCAAGTGCTCCTAGAACGACGCCGCCACCGGATATTGTGCAAAGCGGACTGTTCTTTCGTCCTCGACTTCTCGTTTCTTCTTCTTCTCCTTCCTTTCTGATCTCTTGTTCCTTCCACCTTCACTCTTTGTTTCCATGTTCTAGTTTTCTTTGACTTTCTCCATCACTCACACTTTGCCTCGGCTCTTCTTCGCACTTTGCTTCACCTCTCCCCCACACTCACTTTGCCTTAGCCCTCCCTCACACTTTATCTCAGCCCTCCCTCACACATTACCTCATCCTCCCTCACACTCTGCCTTAGCCCTCCCTTTTACACTTTGCGTCAGCCCTTTGTCCCCCCCCCCCCCCCCCGCTCACTTCCCTCCCCTCCTTCCTTCCCTCCCTCCCTTCATACACGCCCCCCCTCCCCGCTCCCTTCCCTCGCCTCCTTCTCTCCCCTCCTTCCCTCCTTCCCTTCCCTCGCCTCCTTCTCTCCCCTCCTTCCCTTCCCTCCCCTCCTTCCCTCCCCTCCCTGCCTTCCCTCCTTCCCTCCCTTCCTTTATACACACACATACATAATAGTGTTATCCCTCTGACGTTGCCATTACCTTTACATCAGTCCCCGGAGAGCTTTAGGCATACCCCGCTCGGATCCAGTCTGCTTTGTAATAGGAGTGCATAGAGACGGGGGCCTTCTCCTCGGAAACTGGGATTAAGGAAAGAAAATACTGATATTAATCATACTGAAAATGGCGATTAAGATGTATAAATGAGTAGAAATTATGTTAGATATATTATAAGATGAAATTTAGATGAAATTATTTACTGTGATCAAATAAACCACTATACACTCGCCCTTTCGTGGATATGTTATTACTCTCTTATGGAGTGACTGAAATCGCTGAAACGGAAGCTCCACCAGGGTTCGGAATCAGCGTCGAAGCCACAGGTGTGGAAGAGAGAAAGTAGCTGATATTCTTAAGTTTCACAAAGAGAGACGTGAAGTCGCCAAATGTCGCTTCTCACGTTATAAGTGTTTCTCTCTCGCTCTCTCTCTCTTTCTCTCTCTCTCTCTCTCTCTCTCTCTCTCTCTCTCTCTCTCTCTCTCTCTCTCTCTCTCTCTTACTCATCTCTCTCCCTCTATCTCTTCCTGTTTCCCTCTCCCTCTCCCTCTATCTTTCCCTGCTTCCCTCTCCCTCTCTTCCTCTCTTTCTCTCTCTCTCTCTCTCTCTCTCTCTCTCTCTCTCTCTCTCTCTCTCTCTCTCTCTCTCTCTCTCTCTCTCTCTCTCTCTCTCTCTCTCTCTCTCTCTCTCTCTCTCTCTCTCTCTCTCTCTCTCTCTCTCTCTCTCTCCCTCTCCCCCTCCCTCCCTCCCTCTCCCTCTCTCTCTCTCCCTCTCTCTCCCCCTCTCTCTCTCTCTCTCTCTCTCTCTCTCTCTCTCTCTCTCTCTCTCTCTCTCTCTCTCTCTCTCTCTCTCTCTCTCTCTCTCTCTCTCTCTCTCTCTCTCTCTCTCTCTCTCTCTCTCTCTCTCTCTCTCTCTCTCTCTCTCTCTCTCTCTCTCTCTCTCTCTCTCTCTCTCTCTCTCTCTCTCTCTCTCTCTCTCTCTCTCTCTCTCTCTCTCTCTCTCTCTCTCTCTCTCTCTCTCTCTCTCTCTCTCTCTCTCTCTCTCTCTCTCTCTCTCTGTCGGGACCGGGATGATCCCCTACTGTTTTCCACAATTTGTTCCTTAGTGTTGCTCCATACACCATTTCTCTGGGATTTACCGTCAGCCGCGAGTTGCACGAAGGGAGTGTTACGACAGAGAACAGTAATCAGCTGCTGTGACGGCGAATGAATTGAGATGCGAAGCGATTTGATGAGAGAAGCGCGTTCAGAATTAGCATCTCGACGCGCGAATCGCTGGTGCGTTGGATTCTTCGATGGTAGATAAGACGAGATCTGCCGCATGCGACATTCCATGACGAGGGGGGGATTTCATGGCGTGCGTTCTGCTGTCGGGTTATTTCTCGGGGAGAGAGAGGGGGAAAGAGAGAGGGAAAAGAGAGAGGGAGATAGAGAGAGAGAGAGAGAGAGAGAGAGAGAGAGAGAGAGAGAGAGAGAGAGAGAGAGAGAGAGAGAGCAAAGAATGTGAAGATGAAGCAAAGGAGTGAAGCAACAGAATGA
Source organism: Penaeus japonicus (assembly GCA_017312705.2). Taxonomy (NCBI): domain Eukaryota; kingdom Metazoa; phylum Arthropoda; class Malacostraca; order Decapoda; family Penaeidae; genus Penaeus; species Penaeus japonicus. The sequence continues at coordinate 114,525 of BOPN01000127.1, forward strand.
AGGAAAGCAAAGGCAAGAAGGTAGCAATGGGAACGAGAGAGAAAATTGAAAATGGAAAGAAAGAATAGATGAGAAGAGCATTGGGAAACTTGGAATTATGATTATTTTTTTCTTTTCTTTTCTTTTTTGATCGAGGGGAAGTTGCAATTACCAGATTGATTGATGGCTTGTTGACAAGTCGGTGATAATTATTAGATTGTTGACTGGTTTGTGATGATGATTATTCGATATTTGATTGATTTTGGTGATGATTACTCGATAATTGACCGTAGATTGGTGATGGAAGTCACTTGCAATTGACTGATCAGTGATGAAATTCAGTCAATAAAACACAACGATAATATTCGGCCAATCATCGACCAACCTGCCAGAAAAAAACGAATAGATGGAGAGAGAGAGAGAGAGAGAGAGAGAGAGAGAGAGAGAGAGAGAGAGAGAGGGGGGGGGGAGAAAATGGAAGGGAAAGACTGAAAGAGAAAAGGAAGGAGATGGAGTGAGTGAAAGAGGGAAAGGAAAGAGGGAGAGAGGGATTGGGAGTAGGCAAGAGAGGAAAAGAAATGAAGGAGAGGAAGCTAAAGAGGGAAAGGGAAGAGGGCGACCGAAAAAGGGAAATAGAGAAGAGAGATGAAGAGAAGAGTGAATGAGGGAAATGAGGAGATGAGCGAAAGAGGGAGCGAGAGCAGGAGACTGCAGCGCTTCCTGACATGACGCAAGGAAATGACTCGCCTTCAAACCTGTCAACTGTCCGAAGACTTGTCGAAATCTTGCCAAGGGAATTTTTTTACCGACCTGAAATGCCGAAGAAGTGAGTCCAAATGCTGATATCATATCTTTATCTCTATCTATATCTAAATGTTTTATTAAGTATGTATACGATCTTACATTGTCTTTCTGTTCATCAATTTATATCTCTATTAGTTTGTCTATCTATCTATCTCTATTAACTACTGATCTACTTATCTGTTTATTTATCTATCTATCTATCTATATATATATATATTTACTTATCTATCTGTTCATCTTGTCTATCTATCTCTCTATTAACTAGCTATCTACCTATCTGCCTATTTGTTTATTTACCTATCTTTCCATCTATCCATCTTCAAATCTATCTATCTACCTGTCCACCTATCTATCAATCACTTTACCTGTATTTCTATCTGTGCACGTTTGAAATCAATAAAATATTCAGAAGGAACAACTGTGAATGCACGAATCTGTCCTCAGGTGCAAGTAATTTAACGTAGAATAGAGTAATTCAGAATGTGTAATGAGGTGCACGGATTAATCACCTTACTCTTAGTTACTCTGACGCGCATAGATTTGATCCAGCACTGATCCGTTACTCTGATACCTGCCCGTGTGTCCTCCTTCCCTTTACTTTCCGCTATTGGATCCAGCTTGAAATGTTCATTGATCATCAACCCCCCCACCTCCCCCTCCCTCCTCCTTCACCCCTGCCCTTCCTTTCTATGTGTCTCCCCCCTTTTCAATTTCCTTTGATGTTGCAGTTGAATGGCATCCATTGCGAATCCACTTTCGGCCGTAGTTCCGAAGGTATGAGCTAATCAAATCCAGGTTTTCATTTCAGATCATTTACCTCCCGCGGGCTGTGAGGGAAGGGCGAGGGGAGGGCCGTGACTCGTAGGGCGGGTCGGATGGAGAGAGAAACGTTAAAAAAAAAGAAAAAAAAGACGTTCAGAAACGTTTTCTCCCCGACCTTTTGTAGTTTGCGAAGGGAGAGCTGTGGTTCGTAGTGCGGGTCGGATGGAGAGAGAAACGTTAAAAAAAAACGTTCAGAAACGTTTCCTTCCCGACCTTTTGTAGTTTGCGGGTCGGCTAGAGAGAGAAACGTTGGAAAGAAAAAGAAAAACGTTCAGAAACGTTCCCTTCGCGATCTCCTGTAATTTCCAAGTCTTCGCGACCGGAAATCCCTTCTCTGTAACAAGATCATGGACTCGCCTTTCTTCTTTTCTTCGGGGTGTCTTCGGAGAGCCAGACCGTCGTCCCCGCCTTCAGCAAAATCGCTCTCCGTCGCAGGAAATACGTATCCACCGCTAATGGCGATAATAATTCTGTGTCGTGGCGGGTGAGGACTCCATGTTTTCCCCGCTCGCTCCTTTTCCGTCCGTTGGTCTTATTCCCAGCGAGGATTCACGGCAACGCTTTTCTAATTCTAATAGGATTTAAGGCAAGACTTTTCTAACTCTAAATGGATTCACGACAACGCTTTTCTATTTCTAATTGGATTCATGGCAACAGTTGTCTACTTCTAAATGGATTAACGTGAACGCTTTTCTCATTCTCACTGGATCCATGACAACGCTTTTCTAACTAAATGGATTCACGGCAAAGCTTTTCTAATTCTAATAGGATTTAAGGCAAGACTTTTCTAACTCTAAATGGATTCACGACAACGCTTTTCCTAATTCTAATTGGATTCAAGGCAACGCTTTTCTAATTCCAAATGGATTCACGGGAACGCATTTCTAATTCTAAATGGATTCACGGCAACGTTTTCCTAATTCTAAATGGATTCAAGGCAACGCTTTTCTAACTCTAAATGGATTCACAGCAACGCTTGTCTAATTCAAATTCAGAAATGGCGAGATACATCGTCTCAATGCTCGGCTGATTCGAACGTTGTCCATGCAACGCCGATGGTATTGCACGTCTATCGATGTTCAAGTCTTTTCACTTCTAGAAGATTCTTTTGAATTGGGAAGGTCAAAGGCAACCGAGGTTTTGTTAGGGATTTGTGCATTTTTCCCCCTTTTTTTAGGTGGTTTCATGCTAAGTTGTTAGGCGGTGTGGCATTCTCGTGTTCTTTTTACATATTTGTTGAATGGGTTAAACCGTGTGTTTATGTGTGTGTTTGTGCGTGTGTTTGAGTGTGTGTGTGTTTGTGTGTGTATGTGTGTGTGTGTGTGTGTGTGTCTGTGTGTGTGTGTGTGTGTGTGTGTGTTTATTGCTGGC
>BOPN01000127.1:122500-125000 GCA_017312705.2 Penaeus japonicus
GTAGGGCGTGAGGGCGGGGCTATGTCAATGTACTTCTAGGGTGAGGCAGAGACGCATAGTATAGTTCTTCATGAAATAGCTCCTCGTAGGTACAGTACATTGCCTCGGCGTGGTCCTCGCACAAAGAATTCTGGATGCGTCTATAACATGTGACAATGTGTATGCATGTGTGTATGTGTGTGTGTGTGTTTGTGTGTGTGTGTGTGTGTGTGTGCAGTTATGATGAAATGCGATCGGAAACAGACATTGATAGGAAGGGAACTTTTCAATAAAAAGGTACTCGTAACTCATATAAGAAATTGTCATGGTGGGAAATATCATCATTCAGATATCAAACGAGTTATAGATCCATAGATGGCACTGAAACAAAAAAAACCGCTGCAATAAACCACGTTAAGAGCATAGCACATCCTCAGTATCTGCAGACTAACCCCTGAGGCATTGTCCTCCCCATATGATACTTTATGATAGAAAAAAAAAAAATATATATATATATATGTACACACACACACACACACACACACACACATATATATATATATATATATATATATATATATATATATATATATATATATATATATATATATCGTGTTGCCGTTGTGAGCCTTGGATGTTTTCCAGGCGAGGTGTTGTTCCTGATGTGGGGCGTGAAGGTGTGCTTCAGCGTGCGGAAGGCCGAGAGCTTCTTCGACGAGGCCACTTACATCTCGTGGGCCGTCTACAACATCGCGGTCGTCAACATCGTTATGGTCACGTTTCAGTAAGTGTGGCTCGTTTTCTTCTCGTGTGCTTGCTCGCACACACGCAATTGCACACGCACTTGCACACTCACATGCATATGCACACGCATATACATACACACGCATATGCATACACACGCACATACACACACACACACACACACACACACACACACACACACACACACACACACACACACACATATATATATATATATATATATATATATATATATATATATATATATATATAATGTATACAAATAAAAACATCTCCATTTATTTATTCTATATGCGTATGATTTTATGCACGTATATATATATATAATCTCTCTTCACTTAACGAAGCCAATCTCTAACATCTAACAAACAACCCCCCCCCCCCAGTCTGCTGATCTTCCCCAACGCAGGACCGGACATCAAGTACTTGTTTGGGTTCCTGCGGACACAGTGCAGCACCACCATGACTATTTTCTTCATTTTTGGCCCCAAGGTGAGTGGGGTTGAGTTTGTTACACTTGGAGTGTACGCTTTTTAGTTGATGCTTGGTGTATGAGGGTTGTATGCTATTATTATTTTTGGGTATGTTTGTGATTTTTTAGAAATTATTATTTGTTATTTTTGTATTTATGAGTTACTTATAACTCATCGTTTTAACGAATGAGGAAAAAATAGTATATGTAATAGGAAAGCGCGACCGGTGCATATATATAGACTGTGAGGAGAAAGTACGAAAATCCGTGCACGTACTAGTATGATTTCAAAGCGTAATATTACAAGTACAACTGTACAACCCGAGGTTCAGCTTTGCGATTTCTGGCATACCGTGAAATGAACTGCCCGCTCAACATGTGCTACCACCATCCGTCATGTTATCCATTTCAACATATCCCGCACGCAAACCTCGCTTTTTATCGGGTTAAGAGTGTATCAGAACAGGACAGAACGATAAATTGCCGATTCAATTTTAGCCTCACGCACCATAACGAACGGAATAGAACGCAAATGTCAACGCAGCGCTTAACCGGTTTGTTTTTGGTTGTTTGCCGTTTTCCACCAGAAGGGACGTTGGGGCCAGCGTTCACTGTGGATGCTTTTGACATTTCCACCCACGTAAATAACGAGTAAATATTATGATATCGGTGGTGTGATTGGGCCAACAGAGAGCCTTTTGAAACGACGGAGGAATTAAATATGCGAGTTGTTTTAATCACGAAATATATTATGAGTTGAAATTCTCTTTGTATCTAAATATAAATCAAGATGGCGGTTGAGTAGTAATTGTGTTTACCTTTTAGAATTCTTCATCTTTTAGAATCAACGATCTACTTATTTCAGATACTTACATTTCTCGTGGCTTTTTATCACACGTACTCCAGCATTACAAAGATTATGTTTCACGTATTTATTGAAGTATTCAGATTTTCACGTTTTCTTTCTTGTATTTATTTCTTCTTCATCATACTCTCCTTTTCCTTCTCCCTCTTCTTCTCCTTTATATTTTTCTTCTTCTCATTCTCATTCTTATCTTACTCATTGTCATTCTCCTTCTCCCTCTTCTTCCTCTTCCTTCTTCTTCGCTCCCTCTCCTTTTCATTGTTCTTTTATATTTTTTCTCTCCTTTTTCTTCGTCTTCTCCTCCTTCCCCTTCTTATTATTATTATTATTATTATTATTATTATTCGTCTCCTCCTCCTTTTCTCCTCTTTCCCCTTCCCCTTCTCCTCCCTCTTCTCCTTCTCTTTCTACTTCCTATT
>BOPN01000127.1:130000-132500 GCA_017312705.2 Penaeus japonicus
TTTTTAATAAATAAAAGGCAATTAAATATACATTATGAATTATGTTTTAATGAATATTTAAATTAGGCGGTTGCTATTTGAGGTAATTGTCATTACAATAACACTCCCAACATGATCGCTCACACTTCCATCAAAGGCGTCCATTACATTCGCTGAAATTAAAAACCGTCACTCGCGCCAGTCCCGCCCCCCATTGGGCCCATTCACAAGCACAACCCAAGCTGCCTTCCCACACTCTCTGCACTCCCATAGCCAGACCCATCTAGGTGTTTAGGCATCACTTCCCTCACTAGTGCCATTCGGTCACCAGTGCCTTTCAAGACCTTCGGAACATCTCTTGCTTTGCCTGAACGAAACCCGAAGATGAATTAACACATGTCCCCGCATGTACTGTAATGCCTCCCTGACCTTAATTCCATGGCCGAATTTTTCCCTTTTGCAGGAAGAGCTAAGGCGACTCCTCACATTTTAAAGGGATATGGTATGTGAATCGCTCTCAGTGTTCTTTCCTAGCCTAGCAGTGTGCTCAAATACTATTTGCATATCACTCTTCGCTCTCTCTCTCTCTCTCTCTCTCTCTCTCTCTCTCTCTCTCCCGCCCTACCTACCCCATCCCTTCAGAACACCAAGCGCCGCCATGAACAGCTTTCCCTTCTCAGCTGACCTTTACATACTCTCCACCGGCACAGCGCCTCCCATGCTCACCCCGCGTTGCCCCGTTCGCAGGAGGAGATCCAGAAGCTGGCCGCGCAGATGGAGTTCATGAAGATCGTCCACATGGAGATGAACAACCGCCACCTGAAGCCGAAGCCGGGCGGGTATTTCAGCGAGAAGAACTCCGTGATGAACACCGCCCAGTCGCCGGGAGCCAAGAACACCATGACCAACCGGATCGAGAGCGGCAACGAGAACTCCTCCTCCAGGCTGTCCCCGGCGGCAGAGCTGGCCTCCGAAAGGGTCTGACTAGTTGCCCAGAGTGAAGAGGTTTGGTTGTAAGGGCGACGTCGGGCGCCGCGGATAGGAGTGAGGAGTCGCTCAATCCCAACCGGTACAGGGTGGAAAGGCCGAAGCGGCCGACACGTGATACCGCCTTCTTAGTGGATCATTGACAAAAGGAAAACTGTGGACCTGGAGTAATGTTAGTCATGTGTCAAGCCAAAATCGGTATAATTCTGATTAATTTTGTATATTATTTCTTGTCCATATATACATATATATATCAAGGCAAAGCTTTAATGTTATGTCCTGTGTCCTAGCGCTGTCAGTTGACCTGATATTCACACGACCAGAAACAAAGTAGAGTTTGTACAAGCTAAGAGTTTAATTCAAGTTGAGTGAGTAATATCAGGGAAGCTCATGTCTCAGGAAGGGACTTTATGCGAATGGCTTCTGATAACCCGGTGAATCTCTTTTAGCAAAAGGGGAGAGCAATATAATGATCATAATGACTATTCTTTCTTTCATGTATTACAAGTCGATTGCATTTTAAAGGAAATCTATTTTGTCAACGCAAAAGGGAAAATAAGACACGTTCTTGGAGCGTGACAGACATGGTGACTCTGTCCTCACTTATTTGTTGGTTGTTCCGCCTGTGTTGTAGAGACCCTTCCCTACAGTCAACTAACGCAGTGTCGTGTGCACTTCAGCTCTCCATTCCTGTAGTGCCGTGTGCACCTCCGTGCCCTTCCCAATGACCGCTGCACACCCACTCCTATGGCACGTCACGTAGGAACTTACAACTACACTTCCTCACCCAAAGGCTTACTCCTTGATCGATTTCTGTCATCTGCCTCTGATCCGAGTGAGATATCGGCTGTGTGTTGATCGTATTCAGATGCTTCACTCTTCCTTCGGTTCGTCTCGTTGAACCATCCGCGCGAGCCTGAACATGAAGGCTTTTGGCAATGTCTAGCAGGTGTCTCTCTGAAACTATGGTTGTATGTTGATTTACGAAACATCTTATCTGATGGAATTAGGTTAGTAGCTTTGGATCATTTACTTTCTGGTACTGAGCCCTGAGAACAATCTATTTTACTGAGCCCAGGTAATTTACCATGCGTTACTGAGCCCTGGTATCTTATCTTGGGTTTTTTCTTATTCCTGGACATTTTTTATCTTTGTTTCAATCCACATAGGTATGTTTGAACGATAGGATCATGCCGTAATTTTCTTGAAATATACTCTAATTTTGTGTCTTTGTACTGAACCCGACGGTTGTCTAGGAATTCATGACATTTGGAAAGACATTAGTAGGGCACAATATCTTTTATTTCCTGGTTAATTTTGTGTTGCATATCTGTTACAACTGTGTTTCTAACCACAAACTATCTGTCAGTTGTTACTCATCACTTGTAATTTTCTCCGAGTAACCCAAGCCCTGAGGTTAAGTATTGCTATCAAGAACTTACGAAAATATGTAGACTACAGTTACTAACATTCCACAAAATGGGACAGAATTGTGCGTGTTTGAGTTCTGAAGTACGATAGGAAAGCAATCAAA
>BOPN01000127.1:140000-147500 GCA_017312705.2 Penaeus japonicus
ATGATTAGATCGATAGATAGATACACATTGATAGAAAAACAAGCCGAGAGACGGATTACATCGTTGTGACTTTCTTAATCACTCAAAGGACTTCATCAAACCATTCACAATTATTTATTTTTTTAACAAAATTGTCTAGATTAAGTTGTGTAAGCATTATGACTACTATTCCTTATTTCTTCCATTGCTGTTTATTATTTACTATATCCATTATCTTTTATTCATTATTTTTTCATACTATCTCACCCTCGAGGAAATCCTGGCCGTCCGTGAGCGCCGTGAGCGGAATGCGTGTGAGGGAGTCGCAACCCGGCTGCTGTCGTCCGCCGTTCGGGTAGAAGTCAAGGTGGCCAACTTGTTGCTCTAGCCCGTAGCCTGTGTCCCGTGAGAGTTGTAAAACGTAGTATGAAAAAGGATTGAGTGATTAAATCTAATAGAAAAAGAACGTTGTTAGGCTGTGTGAGAAAAAGAATCATCAGTTGGCTAGAATTACTCTCGCGCCCCCAGGGAATACTTCCCGCGTCTGGTTCTCTTTTGTTTTTTGTCTCTTTGTTTCGCGCCTAAATTAAAGTGAGAAAAGCGGCTAGATTCATTGTCTATGGCAGTCAGATTGGGTTTGACTTCAATTGAGCCGTAGTTGGGAGTCTCAAGCACTTAATTAAAGAAAAAAAAACAATAATGATAAGCCCGCTCTACCCCAAAAAATGTGAAAGAAGAAGGAATCCAACCCATTATTTGCATAAACCCAGATTAGTTAAAATATCCATCATAGTCCCCCATGCTTTCTAACTTGCATAAGATATAAAAACAAATGCAAAGATCCTCACCGAGACTGAAAATCGAATCCATGTCGGTGTGAATTACGTCGACGAAGAGAGCATCCGAAGGGTCGAGGCGAACGCGGGTCGGAAGGTACTGGAAGAAGGGCTCAGCCGGATCCAGGCCGGTGATCCTGCCTAATCCCGGTACCCGCTCGCCGGCGTATCCTGAAGTCAAGTCCGGCCATTGGAGTGTTTGTTGTTTTGTGCGGAGGTAGATGGATAGGTAGATAGGTAGGTTGTAGGTTATTGTTATGGATTGAAGGTGTTTTTTATAACAATCTTAATAATGTAAATAAGAAATATATCCACGCTGATATGAAGTAATACCATTGTTTCATTAATCATATCAGAAGGTGAAAACTTACCGTCCTGCGATACCAGATAGAAACATTTAATATGTAATAAGTAATTTGCATATACATTTTACCTTACATACATTATATTGAATGTTTACATTTTCTACCACCATAAGGTAAGTCAACAGTACCTGCAGTGTGAGAACCGAGTGAATGGCCAATGAGATGGACGTCCTCAGGGTGAAGGCTCATGGTTTTGTTCAGGTACTTGATAAGGTGAGCGACTTCAAGACCGACCACGCGCGTGTTGGCCGTCGCCTGCGAGTAGAGGGCGCGTGACCCCCCAGACCAGTCCACGGTCACCACGTTGTAGTCGTCGTAGACTAGTAAGTTGCGAACCATGTCCTGAGGAAGGGCTCGGGGAAATTATTCAGTCTGGGTGGGATTATCCACCAGTTAGTAGGTTTACTTGTAAGGCGATGTTACTAAGTAAGGGGTGTATGTGCTATAAAATGGAGTTTTGTTATTTTTTGTCTATGTTCGGAGAATGTTCCTTTGGTTGTGAAATTGTCACCATATAAAGTGTACTGGTGATTTGTGCGTAGCTGTATCTATGAGACATGCCCTATACGAACACCTACTGCTTTCAAAAACTATTAGTGACGTTTATTCTATACCTATCAACACAAACATGCCTTCTGTTAGAGCAAAGGGGCGCTTATCTGAAGCTTCCTCAGAGACAGTACGACTTGAGCGACGACTCCCCTAGGAGCCACCTACCAGCATCCACGTGACGAAGCTCCCATCCAGGAACCCATGGATCAGGATCTTGGTTTTCCTCTCTGGTCTGAAGGTGGTGTTCACGATCTTCTGCACGTCGAGGGCTTCCACGACCGTGCCCTCCTTGTCCTCCCTCGTGTGGACGGTGAACAGGACGTTGATCTGTTCGCGAGGGTAAGGTGGAAGGTTGACGGGCCGGTGGATCGGGTGGAAGAAGTCGCTGTCTGTCGTGATGCAGCCGAGTTCGCCGAAGCAGTGCTCGTCCACCTCGTTCTCTCCTTCTCCTGTCACCAGAGAGGGAACATCGACACTTTGCTTTAGTAAAATAAAAATGCTCTACCTTGCTGATTAAATGACGGATCCCACTGATAAACCTATTTGGTGTGTCGTGCTTTCTTCTGCCTTCGACCCATTTATTGCCTCTGCAGTTTTGCGAAGTGTATCATCGCTAAGTAAATAATCTTTGCCTAGATGATATCAAAGCTCTCCAGATTTACGAGAAGAAAAAAAACTAAATGCAACAAACAAATCGCCATTCTTGCTACACGAAGAGTGTGTGCACCTTCCGACTCACTGCTGTTGATCCTGGGTAAGATGGGGTTGACGAGAGGCTGGTAAAGAGGATGGACAGACGCCCTAAGGACGTTCCCGATGACAGGCATGTCACTGAGGCCAGACATAAGGCCGCGGAGGAACGGATTGTAGTTATCCTGCGCCGCCGCCGCCGTGGCTGCTAGCACCAGCAACCACAACTCCATCCTTCACGAACGGGTCCTGTGGTATACATAGGAAGGGTTGATCGTGAGTCACAAAGAGGTGGGAGATTGAGAAATGTATAGTGCATTTACTGAACTAGTAGAAATATGCTAAAATATTTATCTTCGTTTAATGACTACGGTGAAAAGAATGTAAGAATATTTGCTCTGAACCAGGATATGTGATCGTGATACTCGATCCGGGATGCTAAAAAAAAAGTTAAAGAAGACCTTGTTTTTTTATCACAAAAAAAGGACCTTATGGCCTGTAGCAGCTTTTAAAAAAGTGCGTACCCTATATTGCTATATGCTCACACGTGCATGTGCGTAATATGTATGTGTACACATAGATATGTGTTACTATTTTCTTCAATATGAGTATCTATTTCGCAAGTGATTTCGAGCAACAGTCTCCCAGTAATCCACACATATCAAGTACAGGATTTATTGCAAGAAGTCCTTTCACAGATTGTTGAATAACGTTCCACCAAGAGGCATTGTTCCGGATTGCATAAACAAATTTCAAAATAGAGTTACAAGGAAGATAAGTTTCAATCCTTAACATTTCACAATGGCGTGCTGTAAGAAGATGTTCTTTCATATGCAAAATTTGACTTGTGAATGAATGCAGTCCTCGTTCTACCTGGGCTTAGAATTTTAAACAAACCTCCTACCCCATTTCTTATTCGGTAAAACTATTATCTTGATCAGTTACATCCCGTCATGCATAATACGGCTTTTCAGAATAACTGTTAGCAGCAGGGTATTACGGTTTACCTATTTTAGATACTAATAAGCGAAAAATATTAGTTTGAAAATAGCACCATTATAAATGAAATGCCATCTCATCTGTAATACTGGCATGATTTATCTTTTGATTGTACCTGACTGATATAAGTAATCATTCTCTCTCTCTCTCTCCCTCCCTCTCTCTCTCTCTCTCCCTCTCTCTCCCTCTCCCTCTCCCTCTCTCCCTCTCCCTCTCTCTCTCTCCCTCTCTCTTCCGCGACTCTCTCCGCCAAAGCAGCATAAGGAGACCGCACTCAGAGATGCGGCATAGCGGGAGGTCTAACAATACCACTTCAAAGTAATCGGGGCAATTATCGTGCAATAAATAAGTGTCGGGCAACAATGCAATGAGTATTCTGATTTGCATTTTCGCGAAAAGAAGGACGAATGAATGGTAAGTCACACACACACATACACACACACACACACACATACACATACAATAACGTATTACATCATACCTTTCCTGTTGTATACAATTATTATCTATATAAAGAAAACAAATCCAGTTGTTTTGTGTGTGTGTGTGTGTGTGTCCGTGTATGTGTTCCCCCCCTCTCTCTCTTTCTTTTTCTCTCTCTCTCTCTTTCTATCTTTCTTTCTCTCTCTCCCTCTATCTTAAATATCTTAAATACATTTTAACATTCCTACTCGTATGAAAACACATATAAAAAAAAACAGGTTGAAAAAGCCCCCGTTTAAACACAATATGAAATGACTGCCATAAAGCTTGCACGTTGCACAGCCGGTTTTGCAAAAGAGCGCCATTTTCTCCTCCGCTTGTTACCCCTTTCATCGGATATTCCTCCTTTCCTCTCGGTATCGCGACTGAACAATTTCGCGTCAGGTCGCCGCAGATCAGGTGACATTATGCCCCTCGGAGACGAGCAGGTGATAGGAAATGGAGCTCCTATTTTCACTTCCGCGTTGTGGGATCTTCATGATGGGGGGGGGGAGGGGGGGATTTGTCTTAACCCATATATCCTGGAGCTGCCGCCCAAAAAAGGAAGAAAAAAGGGCCTATTACTAGGGACAGTTTCCAAGTCATTTTCTTAATCTTTGCTTCCCTGTCTTATGTATATAATCATATGTGTATATATATATATATATATATATATATATATATATATATATATATATATATATATATAATATGTATATATAATTTTTTTATGTGTACACACACATGTATGCATATATATATATATATATTATATATATATATATATATATATATATATATATATATATATATATATATATATATATACTATCAATAATATATCTATATATTTACAGACTTATATATGTGTGTATATATGTGTGTGCGTGTGTGTGTGTGTGTGTGTGTGTGTGTGTGTGTGTCTTTGTGTGTGTGCAATTATATGAATATATATATATATATATATATATATATATATATATATATATATATATGTATGTATATACATATATGCACATTTTCTTTCCGTTATAGTAATTATTCCTCCTCTTCAACTTCTTCAGAGCAGGAAATTAAGAGCAACATCATCTCAACTTCAAGGTCATACCAAGTTCACTAGATAGCTTTACATCTTTTTTTCTTTAAAACCCGTACAGTCCTCGAAAACTGAATAAGCCTTCCTACAACATACCTAGGCCTTCGGCGGCTGATTCTAAAGCATTCTTACAAGAACTCTAGGCCTTTATAATAGCACTTACCGGTGTTCTTAAGAGTAGTATAAGGCATTCTTGGTCCTTCTAACAATCACCTCAACTTTATTCAAAGACGTCCTCCGGTTTTATGGAATTTTAAACCTTCCTGGAACCTTAGTCTTCCTTCCCCATCTAACAGTATTATATATTATATATATATATATATATATATATATATATATATATATATATATATATATATATATATATACTGTTAGGTAGGGAAGGAAATATATATATATATATATATATATATATATGTATATATATATATATATATATATATATATATATATATATATATATATATATATATATCTATATATATATATACTGTTAGGTGGGGAAGGAAGACTAAGGTTCCAGGAAGGTAACTTCATACTGTACAGTGTTTTCAGTCCTGGTATATCAGTCTCTAACGTCACCACTTTCACAGCCTATTGATGTCATCCGACTGATTACACACATCTGCCAACAGACGCAACCTCCCGTTAATACCGCAAACTTATGTAATGATTCCTTCAGCCATTCCATTCATGTAATTCAAAACCCCTTTTGACAACACAAACTACCTTTCTGACAACACCAACTGCGTACCTGACAACAGCGAGTACGCCTCTTACAACACAAACTACACTTTTGACAACACCGACTACGCCTATTACAACACCACGGCAGCATCTGACAACAATAATGACAGCGCCTTTGACAATACCATGCATCTGACGGCGCCCACTTACGCCTCAGCCACGCCCACAACCCATCTGACGAAACACCTGGGACGTGGCTTGCGTTTGCAATATTCGGGGATGAAAGTGACGCCGGGAATGATGGGTGGCCTGGGAGGGAGAGTGGATGTGTGCTTGTTTTTGTTCCTGGATGCTGTTTTTGTTTTTTATTGTTTTGTTTGGTTGTGTGTGCGCGTCTGCGTGCTTGTGGATCTGCCTGTGTTCACGTACGCGTCAGTATATATATGCTTGAATAGATGTAAAAACAGCCACCATATGTTTATTACTCAATGATTTACCGGTTACGGAATAATTTCTAACCTCAACCCCTCTCCCCCCCGCACCTTCAAACAACCGTAAGACGCTTTTCATTTTCCTTTCACATCCGTTCCAGGCGTTGGTTAACCTAGCCACATTTCTCTCCGACGCCACAGCTCACCCTAACCGGCGGAGAAAGTTAACGGTCACACTAGTTCATAGTCTTATAATCTCATCCGCTATTTTTATAATGGGAAAAGAAACGCATTGGAAGAAATCTTAGAGAGCCTGGAAGTGAAAACTAATGTGAGGTTTTGTGGTGTGGTCACTTGTTTTCAGGGAAATGGAAAGGGTGAAAATGGCGGATGGTGACGTCACGCTGTGCCTTCGCTTCCCGTTCCTCTTTTGTTATTGTGTCGGGTTCTGTGTTAGTAACAGAGCGTTATGTATTTCCTTGTATGCAATTGTTTACCTGTTTTTTTCGCTATTATCAAATGTAATATAATACACCCCACGCAGATATACACACACGCACACCCGAAGGTATGCTCATTGTTACGTCACAAACCGACTTTTTGCTGTACTTTTTATATTTTGGGTATTCATTGAGCGTTCCTAAAGATCCAGTTTATATGTTAAATGCATTATATAATATGTGACAGCATGATGTCACTTTTTGTCTGATGAGGTGAAAAAAATGTTGCTACGTAAAAAAGATTAACTTGTAATTTCTAGTGTTTTTTTTTTTTTCTTACTGCAATTGTGAGAGCAAGAAAAAGTGCTGCGACTTTTTGCCACATCGCCCTGAACTTGCAGATGGAAGACGGACCCAAGGTAATCAAGCAGAAAAAAAGGGAAAAAAATCGCGCAGCTGCCTGTGTGACCTGCAGATAACTCAACGTGTTCAGCCACTCTACGCCACGAGACTTCGCTCCCTCCCTACCTAGCCATTCTCTCCGTCCCCCCTCCTCCTCTCTCTATCCTCCTCCCCCCCTCCCTGCCGGGTATCCTTCACCGACTCTTCGAAGACGTATCGCAGGGCATCGTCAGGGTCGAGTCCATTCAAGAAGAGAAGAGAGAAAATTGCTTGAATGAGGCGCGTCCTTCACCTGGCCGGGACGACGCCTCCAGCCTCCAAGGACTCCTGCTTTCGGCCCGTCACCCTCGTGCGGCCTCCTGTCCTCTTCGGCACGGCCGCGACTCCGCACCTTCGCTCTAGGAGTAGATGAGTGTATACACACACACACACACACACACACACACACACACACACATATATATATATATATATATATATATATATATATATATATATATATATATATATATATATATATACATATATACATATATATATATACACATATATGTGAGTGTG
>BOPN01000127.1:152500-155000 GCA_017312705.2 Penaeus japonicus
AACAGGGGAAAAAATTGTGTGATGAGCGTGTTTGTAACGTTAAAGTAGTTATGGGCTGTTTTGAATAGTTATGACTTTTTCTAGTTGATATATTTGGTACAGTTAAAACTTGGAGTTCATTTATCTATGTGTGTTGGCCAATTTCGAATCCACTAAAACAAACAATATATATTTTTCTATTTGATCCATTTTGATACCCATGCTCATCTGAGGACCTTCAAGAGAAATGTCCATTATATCGAAGCAAGTATAAAACAATCTACAAGAGTTGGATGAAATTACGTTTTATTTTTACGTATCATGTACTTGTGCAAATTTCTCATGCTCTGTACTTCCAACTACGTGTCAGTTGACGACAACCACTTTCACTTTCATTTTTTTTTTTTTTTTTTTTTTTTTTTGAGAAAATGATACGGAAAAATGAATTTTTAATATATCAATTAAATCGTATTTACACTCGCAGATATCGTAGAAAATGTACTGATGGTAATGAAACAACGCTATAATAAACAAAAATGAAATAATCCCAACTCCTCTGAAACAAACAAAGTGTCAAGAAGTATTAATTTGTATCTTTGCCGTCAAGGTAAAAAATATAATATATATATAAATATATATTCACAAGGGCTTGCTGTAAATAGCATAAAAAGTAGGGTCTTAACCTATTCATTCCTGAGAATACGGATCTTCTTCAAGAAATCAAAGAAAAACGCAATAAAACTGACAAGGACCAACGCGTGTGAAGGTTACATGCATCGTGAAAACCCAAGTTCATTAATTACCATCATGATGATAGTTATTCGGAAAAATAACAATGCATTACGCTTCATAAGGACGTCCTTGAATAACAAAGAACGGGACATGATATTGACAATAATACCGCTTATTTCCCCAAGGTCAAAAGTCCTGTTATATCAGTGATTTGTTAATTAACTATGGTCATTGTGTCGGTGAATATCTAAATTGATCAAGCTTTCACTGAATACTAACTCCTAAGACATTATGGTGATTTGCCTTGTTATACTCATGGGTGGTTTATTAAAGGAATTGCTAAATAGGAGTGGATGAGCTGTCCATTTCATGATTTTTTTTCTTTTTTTATAATCCAGTGAAGGTGTGACTTTATAAACAACAGATCTAAAAATGATTATGATTCTGCACTTAGGTTTTCCCCGTCTTTACTGTTATATCAAAGTTGCATTTTTTTTTAAAGCAGAGGTCCGGGTACCTCCTCAGCACCCATCCTCCCAAGCATTTATCACAGTAACACGTCTCCTTGTCCCTCGACCTCCTTCCTAGCACTTATCACAGTAACAAGTTTCTCTGTCCCTTGTCACCTGAGCTTCCTCCTTGGCTAGTAAGTCGCCGTTTGGTTCATAATTTTATTTCTATTCAGCTCATAATCTGTCATGATGCAGAGTCTTAATCCGGTGCCATTATGAGTATTATCAAATTGTACCTATAGCATTTAAAATTATTCACATAACATAAAAAAATCGTAGTTAATATAAGCGAAAGACACGAGATCTGTCTAGGCATATAGGCTGCTTGATAGAAAAATGGCGTTCGGATCCAAAAGTCTTGCCTTCGCTTGCCTGAATCACGCAAGCACAACGGCGGAGCACAGCGGTTGAGGTTGGTACCGGGAACACAGCGGTAGACTCTTGCAGAAGATGTGCTAGAGCGATAGCCCTTTGAGCCCACCTCCCTGCCTCAAAACGCAAAACGCGTAATTCTATCAAACTCGCCCCGTAAATGCCTACCCGAACCCAAATTTATTTCTGTACCTGACCCATAACTTCAGCATTCTTTTCTTTCTCTCGCTGTTCTCAGACTTATCTGCATAACGATCAGGAAAGAAAGTGGGTCCTCTCCCGGCCCATAAACCTTAACTCGGGCTTATTCAGCTGTTTTGTACCTGGGTCCTGCAGTGTCCTTAATTACAGGTTCTCTCGCGGGCGATCAGAAGTTTTCTTCGATCCCTTTTCATTCGCTTTGAAGGAGGAACTTTGTTTTGTTTGTCTGTTTGTAGAGGAATCTAGGATTATATCCTTATATACCGCCCCCCCCCACACACACCACCAAAGAGAGAGAGAGAGAAAGAGAGATGAAGATAAAAAGAGATAGAATATATGTGATGATAGGCAAGAGAGAGAGAGAGAGAGGTGGGGGGGGGAGAAAGAGAGAGAGAGAGAGAAAGAGATGAAGATAAACAGAGAGATAGAATATATGTGATGATACGAAACAAACTATGAGGAAAGAGCCATGTAAATACCTACCAGGCGTACAGTTCCTGCCTGGTCACCACGTCTCACGCCTTAGTCACAGACGCAGATCCGAACCGATGTTTCGAATGACCGATAGCATAAGTAACGATAACAAATACTACATGCACGAAAGTAGTCGTAAACTGAATGACTTGCATAACCTATGAATGGAATTAGACCGGTTACACCATCCGTTACGCTTGGTTCTCCTGAGATTTCACGTCATGGGAATG
>BOPN01000127.1:179395-184395 GCA_017312705.2 Penaeus japonicus
CCAAGAGGTTGCCGGAGGGGGAACTTACGTAATGGGCTCCGTCAGGTGACAGATTTGCAAACGCTCACACTTACCAACTAACATCGATTTCATGTACGTGTGTGTGTGTGTGAGTGTGTGTGTGTGTGTGTGTGTGTGTGTGTGTATGTGTGTGTGTGTGTGTGTGTGTTTGTGTGTGTGTGTGTATGTTTTGTCTATGTGTATGACATATATATTGATACATATGTTCCGATATATAAGATTGAGTGAATGTATCTGCGTTATTTCTTATTTGTCATTCAATTGTACCTCATCATCCCTTATATATATTTTTAATTGTGACTTGCAATACAGTGTGCATACTGTGTTGTAGCTTCAGGACTATTTCCATCAACAACTATGATCCAATCTTTATAAAAGTATCTAATGGCGCTCCACGCTATCACATTCCTCCATCTCTGATACTATAATAATCTGATATTATAATGATAATTTATAATTAACACAATAGCAAGATTCAAAGCTTTAGCGTCACAGAAGTAGGGATTTGAACATGCAATTCAGTTTCCCGCCACCTCTGTTATCTAACTCATGATAGAAGTCTTGTATCTAGATTAGTTACACCTAAGTTGGGAGTGCAAAAAGCGTTTGGTATTCTAGGACAAGTGAAAGGCGGTAATCGTTTCTAAATCAGACGCACGTAAGTCATTCTATCTGATTCTCAGCACATTGTCTTAGTAATCTTCATTCTCACATTACACAGATACACTTTCCCTCATTCTAAAACGGAGTACAAATTAATTACGTCGCACCTTTCAGCCACCGATGCCATAGGAGACGCCATCGGGTGCAATCACATCTTTGCCGTGGAACTCTTCATCGACTCTCTCGTTTCCAAGTGTCCTTACACCGCTTTCCGCTGTGCTTCGTATCGGGATTACGTCGAGGTAAGGAAGCACCGTGAGGATGTGGTTTATGTGTTGTTTGTTGTTTGTCTATGACTGTATATGAGTTATATGTAACTATGGAGGGTTTTATTTTGTGATATAGTTGGTTTTTTGTATTTAGGTATATATTGTTGTTGTTGTCATTGTCATCACCATCATCATCATCAACACCCTCATCATCACCAGTACCACCATCACCACCACCATCATCCCCACACACTCTTCCCCATCATCATCCCGCCCCCACTCCTCCAACATCACCCTCGCCCCCTCACCAGCATCATCAACCCCCCCCCCACACACTACCCCAACATCCCTTCCCCCCACTCCCCCAACATCCCCCCCACTCCCCCAACATCCCTCCCCCCACTCCTCCCAACTTCCCCACCACCCCTCCCCCCACACTACCCCAACATCCCTTCCCCACATTCCCCCACCATCCCTCCCCCCCCACTCCCCCACCAATACCCTCTTCCCCTCCCCACCATCACTATTACCCTTCCCACTTCCATCCCCTTAGGGAAAGTGCTTCAGCTGCGGCCCCGATGGCACAGGTTGCGCGTCGCTGGGAATCCAAGCAGACAAGTGGGTCGCAAAAGGACACGCAAGCACGTCCTTCTATCTTAAAACTGGACCCAAGCCTTACTTTTGTCGTAAGTTCGTAACACTGAGAATATGCGTGTATAGGTGTAGTGTGTTTGACTTATTTTCATTATTTATTCTGTTTATGTTGTATTTTTTCTTTATTGGGATTGTGTGTTGCGGAAAACTTGTGGATTTAGGGTTACGTTTTGGTAATGAAAGTTAGTGATTGTAGCCGTTGTATGATAATATGATGCGATGTTGCGTATTTTCTATCTATCTATCTATCTATCTATTTATCTCCCTCCCACCCTCTCTTCAACCTCTCTCTCTCTCTCTCTGTCTCTCTTTTTATCACTGTCTCTCTATCTCTGTCGCTCTCTATCACTGTCGCTCTCTCTCGCTGTCGCTCTCTCTCTCTATCTATTTATCTATCTATCTATCTATCTATCTATCTTTCTCATCCCTCTCTTTCTCTCTCTCTTTCTCACCTCTCTCTTTCTCTCTCTCTATCTATCTATCTATCTATCTATCTCTCTCGCTCGCTCGCTCGCCTTCTAGCCCTCTCGCCCTCTCGTTCTCTCGTTCTCTTTCCCTCTCGCTCTCGCTCTCTCTAGCTCTCCCCCCCCTCCCTCCCTCCCTCCCTCCCAGTCTCCTAAGAGTAAGATTGAAAATAATATACAAATAGAAAAATAGCGAAAAGAAATAAGTGTTGCACAAGAGTTGCAATCAACAGAACCAGTTGACAACGAGCAATGCCGCAAGGAGGCCGTCTCGTTGTGCAACATCACACACACCGCGTAATAACTCAAGGCATCATTGCAGTGCTGGAATCAGCCTCACCTCGGACAACTTTCAATCTGCAAATCATACGTTGTGTATGATTTACAAGTAGCACGAGGCTAGTAGTATTTGCTAGCATTCTGATGATTAATCTATACTTTACTCTCTAATCAAGCGACGCTGAGCAGCATTTCTCTCTGACCGAAATAATCTGCAAATTATGTTTTTTTTCTCTAGTTTGTAAAGTTCGTTCTAGATATCTTGCAAGTGACTTAATGTTCACCGGAGGACTTAAAATCTTGCTCTGAATCGTTTTCAGAGTATGTATAAGTGTGTGTGTGTGTGTGTGTGTGTGTGTGTGTGTGTGTGTGTGCGTGTCCGTTAATATTAGTACAAATAAGATTTTTTTTTAATATATCATAACATCTATGACACTTCTTGTCTTGCAAAATTACCCGTTTGCATTCAGACCTTTTTTGCAACATTTATCACAGTGAATTCTATTTCTGTCTGATTATGTGATCATCAGAATAGTCACTTTCAAACGAAAAACACAATAAAAAAACAAGCTTGACCAAGTTATCTTAAACTGGAAAGACCCGTTGGAATGGTAGGTTAAACTCGAAAAAATCCGTTATGTAATTTAGTAGTCAGGATATTGTAATAAATAAAAAAACGCACTGCACACGAATTTCGAGTTTGCATGACTGGGCTTCTAACTTTAGGAAATATATATTTTTTTTACTAGCATCTATTTCTACAGTGCTGAGAAAATTGGGAAGTAAATTTCAAGCTACGATTGGAAATTATTCTTATGCACAATGTTTATACTACCTTATTTGTTGATGCATGGCCAGACCCCATGTAGCCCTATGAATAGATACTTCTTGCGTAATTTTTTTTTTTTTTTTTTTTTTTTTTTTTTATTCCATACTTCATGAACAATTTTTTATCAATTGACTTATTCACTATATCTAACCTTGCTCCCATGTCATATTCTTTATCAATATTTCGTTTTGATATTCGTGGCAGTTTTCCATCATCTTCTGCGTGTGGAATTCCTCCGAAGGGATGACGCCACGCGCGCCCTTCAAGGCCGTCTGAAGGCTACGCTTGCCACGCAGGGAGGGCGCAACGCATCCTTTGACCTGACACCAAGGCAGGTCATTTCGTCGTTGCTCCTTATCTGGGCTTATTGTAATGTGATTCTTTCTAAGTGATGATAAATCATTATTAATGAGTGTTATAGATGTTGATTGCATTGATACGGTAAGGGAGGTAGGCATTTGGCAGGAAACGAGTTCAAGAATACGGATGAGATAATTGATAGATATATAAAATATCCGAAAATCTAATTAAATGTGCAACAAGCTTCCTAATATTTCTTATAATTTTGCTATTTCTTTTCTCTCCCTAGAATAATGCAACAGCAGTCTTCTGGTAAGAGCTTAGCCTTCATGCTGGAACACCAAGAGGACCTGAGCGCCGACAAGGAGGCTCTGCTGACCTGGAACGCCGGCTGGTCAGGTCATAGCTGTGGACACGCTTGTGATGACAGCGTTATGATTACAAAGGTCACTGTGCTGAACGTGGAGAAGAGTGGTCAGCGGTAAGTTCTTGATAAAAAAAAGTCACTGGTGTTTCTTTTCCATCAAATATCTCCGTAATAAATTGACAACAGTGTTATCAAAAGTATGTTGATGTTTTGTCACAATTCCATTACATTTACTAATGAATTTGTACCGGTATTTACCCTCTGCCAACAGGAAACAGCTCGGGCGATCGGCGCAGGTCGGTTGTCAGCAGCCAGCGGAAACCGTCAGCAGATTACCCAATGGAGGTACGGCGAGAGTGCCGCTATCACAAGAGTGCCATGGCGTGTGAAGAGTATTGAACAATATCTTTTTCCTAGTAGATAAAGCGGATACAAAGAGCCGTTTCCACAAGAGAGGCCCAAGTATCAGCAGACATCAAGATAGTGCTGGCATTAAGGTGAAGACTCATCACTAATAATCATTACATTACGGGATGCAGCATGAAAGCTTGCAACGGTATTCAACTAGTCAGAGCTTAAGACGAGTGTGATATAAGGTCAGGACACTGACTCGGAATCACTTTATCTGTAGAAGTATAAAAGAAAATCCAGGTCATGGGTGTAGTTCATTATAATGACTACTAGATTTGGTCACTATATATATATATATATATATATATATATATATATATATATATATATATATATACATTGTAGCTTTCAGCTGATCTAAGTAGGAGTCTTAAGTCATGTCACAAGGACATTTCACATGTAGAAGTCACCTTGCAAAGTTGAAGCTATCAGTATTTCAGGTATGATCACAAGGACATGTCAACCTAGATATTACTCTCTTATCACAGATCTAGATTCTATTCTTATCACTATCATGTCGACAGGACTAGGTTCTGATTTCTATCACAATCAAATTAAGTTTATATATTTTTTGTTATCGAGGCGGAAATGCACTTGGAGATCGGTGATAATTAATAACATTCAACATGTCTCAATCAACTTGCTGCAATCAAATTATCATAATCCTGACAGCTATCAAATGATAATCATCATCAACTTGTCATGCGCATCTTCGTCCCAATAATTAAACGGAATATAGGTTCTGATTGCATGATTCCTAGATCACCATCGTGGCATTAAACCACACTCATTGATATCAAAAC
>BOPN01000127.1:189395-194395 GCA_017312705.2 Penaeus japonicus
TGATGAAATAGCTTACAAATATAATGGTAAAAGTTCTAAAGAAATAATCGAGAAAACTCTTTAAGAAAAAAAAAATGTTTCTAATCCAAATACGGAATTATCAAAAGTTGAATACAAAGCATGCATAATCACCCAAAGTACAAACATATCAAACAAATGACTTTAAACCCGAAGGCCAATCAAACACTCCAGTGCAACCCCCACACGACCGAAAAGCCTCGCCCTTACCATTATTGACGTCGATGCCCTGATGCAACAAGTCGAAGGAGGCCCTGACGGGGACGTTGCAACCCGGCTGCTGCCGCCCGCCGTTCGGGTAGAAGTCCAGGTGCCCGCACGGCTGCTTCATGCCCAGGCCTGGTGGGGAAACGGTGTCACTTATATACTCCTATATTTTCATTAATTGACTAGTATGTATATATATATGTGTGTGTATATATGTATGTATATATATATATATGTATATATATATATATATATATATATATATATATATATATATATATATATATATATATATATATATATTAAATGCGTAAATGCATTTTATTTCGTAATATATGGCTAAATACCATATATGTACTATATTTAAAAATCACAAGTAAAATTTGTGTAATCTTATCCTTTTTCTTGTGTGTAAAAGATACGGTCGGAACAACAAAAATGAACTTATTCGAAGGACAATAATTAAGTAAAAGAAACACAAAACCTCTCAATATGACTAACTGGCAACTCACAGCTATTAGTCCTATACGTAAATAGAAAACTTTCTTCACTTGTTTCGCACACTTTGCATACCCCACATTATCATCATCTATATCTACAACTAAAAATGTCTATTTTAATTTGTCTTCCATGCATATATACACATATACAGATATATAGATAGAGATAGATAAAGATAAAAATATAGATATATGTCCAACCGAGCAAAATGAGCGGATCGCTGTCGGTGTGAATGACGTCAACGAACAAGGCGTCCGTAGGATCCAGTCGCACTTTCGGGGGAAGGTTCTCGAAGTAAGGTCCTGCAGGATCTAGGCCCGTGATCCTTGCTAGTCCGACAACCCTTTCGCCGGCATATCCTGGGAACGTGAGAGGTTTTATACAGACTTTTTAAAGTGTGTGTGTATGCTTGTGGTATATGTGATTACTTAACCTCCTTTAAGAGATTCTTAGACAGATGGTTAGAAATTCCCAACAAATAGTTATTGATTTATTTCTTGTATGATGATTACAATATTTGGATTTAGATAACAGTCAGTTCAAGAATACATGTACTCGAACAAAGGTCGGGCAAAGTATAGATAAACTTAAAGTATATGTGAATATACGGTAATCAATTACAAAAAAAATAGTTGTTATAGATGAGCATTGAATAAGTAAAGCTACAATAATTACGTTCAGTAACGACAAAGCAACATGTATGAACTTCAAGAAATAAATAACGGTCACGAAAATCACACACCACACAAGAAAAAAAGAAAAAAAAAGAAATATCCACAACATATAAATCCATAACTCCTAAAACATTCACCAGTACAAAACACAGCATGCAAACCTGCAACATGGGCTCCTAGAGAATGACCAATCACATGGACGTCTCGCGGATGGTGATTCAGGTGTTTCTCAAGCCAGTTAATCAAATAAGCGATTTCCAAACCGGCGACTCTCGCGTTAACGGCTGCTTGGTCGTACATAGCTCTCGAACCGCCGCCCCAGTCCACCGTCACAACGTTGTAGTCCCCGTAGAGTAAGAGTGCTGCGGCGAGGTCCTGTCCGAGGTAGAGGAGATTAGTTACGTACGTGGTCTTTGGGGAGGTGTCGGAGAGGGCGTGAGTGTTGATTGGTCAAGACGGGTAATTCGTCTGTTTGTTGACCTACCTGTTAATCTGTCTGCCTGTTTGTCCGTTTATCTACCTGTTTGGTTATATGATTATCAACCTATCTTTTTACCACCATGCCACCTGTAGTAACCCCTCCCCCCCTCAAGTCTAACCAGTTGAAATGTTATTAAGGTACAAGAATCCGCATGCAAATACACGCATCCATTACATAATAATGTATACTTTCTTTAAAAAGTATGAACTTTAATATCAAAACCATTCTCAGATTGTGGTGTCTAATCTAATCTAACATTACTTGAGCTATTCAAATCTGATATGTTCTAACTTAAGCTTACCTAACTTACCTAACTTAATCTAACCTATCGTAATCTAACCCAATCTATCATAGCCCATTTAAAGTTATTACAATCTTATCTAATTAAATGTGATTTAACCTACCCTAACATTCCCCTCTTTACATCATTTTAATCTAGTATAACCTAACTTATCCCAACCTAACCAAACTTGATCTATAATCTAATCTCATCTAATACTATTTAAAGCTATTTCAATCTAGTTTATCTAGTTTACCCTAGCCTATCCTAACCTTGTGCAATTAGCGCATCATGCTAATTATTAATCAGTATCATAGTGATATTATACCTTTCGAAGAATCATGTAATACCATGATGATAGAACACACAGAACAGCTGAAGATGCCCACCCCAGTCTCTACATCTTAAGATGTGGCCCATTGTTGAAGGGTTAAGCATTTCTGATCTAATCAAATCTGACCTAATTTATCCCAACTTAATCTAAGTTTTTCTAATTTAAGCTAAGCTAATCTAGCATAACCAGAACACTTTTAAATTAACTTGAGCCATCTTAGTCTAATAAAGCTTAACCTAGCAGCAACTATTATAGTCTAATCTATCTTACCCAAACCTAACTTATTATAAGCTAACCAGACTTTACCTATTTTAATTCAGTCTCATCTAATCTACTAATCTGCTCTAATCTAACCTAACCTAGCCTGGCCTTTCCCAACATAAGTGAAGCCAATCTAATCCAATCTAATATGAACATAACATTAGCATCCTAATCGAATCTATTATATCCTAACACAATTTGAGGAATTCTAATATAATCTAATCTAACCTAACATAATCAATCCTAAACTAGCCTAAATTCAGCTCTTCTAATCTAATATAACCTAAACTAACATAGAGTAACCTAATCAATTTTAACCCACTGTGGACAGGGAAGATTTGCTATTCTGGTTTCCAGGATGGGTTTTATTTCAGAGCAAGGCAGCTTCACGCAACATTTTTTGTGTGTTTTATTGTATTGAAAGACTTATTCGTGTTATTTGACAGGCTCTATCAATGCTGCAGTTGACTAGAATTGTAGTAAAGGGCCCATATCAGCTCATTATTTTCTTTATACTCAGTGTGATAGAAGTATTGCTCTTTTAGGGGAGGATAAAAAGCAACTTTTTTTTTGTATTAGTGTACTGTCATGAACGAATGCAAAACATATAACCATCCACAATGAACATACAGGAAGAGGTAGGGAAGAAGAAGGAAACTTATTCTTATGACTGTGAGTGCCACAGTCCCTACTGGCACAGGGACTCATTGTAGAAACTGGGCAAATCCTTCATCGGCGGTACTTTAGAGCAAGAGGTCGGCAACTTACCGTGTGCATCGCTCTATAAAGATATTGCTTACTAAAGACCTTGGGTGGGTGCCATTCAAGGCTTTCTCTCTTGCAAGTGCTAGGAGAAAGTGGTGCCATCTAGGTTTTGGATTTTCCCGGCAATGTCAATGTCATGTATGTCATGACAGCAGTCGGCAATTTATTAACCTAATCCAATCTAATCTAACATAACATAACCTACCTTGATATAACAAAACTGATGGTATTCTTCTAATCTAGTATAATCTATTCTAATCTAACACAACTTAAGCCATTTTATTCCAAGCTAACCTAATATAACGTAGTTAACTTTTTCTACTCCAACCTAATTTAACAGAACTTATCCAAACCTAATTTAAGCTATTCCAATCTAATTTAACTTAACTTGAGCTGTCCTAACTTAATTTAACCTAAACTAAAGTAACTCAACCTATCCTAAACTAACCTGACGCAAGTTATTCTGTTTTAATCTGACTTAACC
Organism: Penaeus japonicus; assembly: GCA_017312705.2. Classification (NCBI taxonomy): domain Eukaryota; kingdom Metazoa; phylum Arthropoda; class Malacostraca; order Decapoda; family Penaeidae; genus Penaeus; species Penaeus japonicus. The sequence goes on from BOPN01000127.1 coordinate 193,401, forward strand.
CAACCTAATCTGATCAAAATTTTAATCTAATTTAACCTAAGCTAACCTAACTTTTCCTAACCTAACTTTGGGGTTCCTTACCTAACTTCACCTAACTTAACTGTACTTAAGCTACTATATCTAATTTAATCTAACCCAATGCAATCTGATCTAACCTAGCTTTAGCTATTCCAAGCTAGTTTAACTTAACCTACTCTAATTTTATCTAACCTATTACAAATTTACCATAACATATCCTACCACAACCTGTTCTAATCAAACTTAATCTAACTTAACATAGGGTATTCTAGTCTAACCAAATGTATCCTAATCTAACTTTAGCTATTGCATTCTCCTCTATTTTAACCTAACTATATATATTTTAATCAATTCGTATCTAACCTATCCTAAATTAACATGTTCTAAGTTATTTTAATGTAACCAAAACTAGCCTAACCTATGCTTAGCTAACTTAAGATTTTCTAACCTAATCTAACATAAGCTAGTTTAATCTAATCTAATCCATCCTAACCTAATTTGAGCTGTTTTAACTTAATCAAACCTAACTGAACTTCAGCTATTTTAATCTAATGTAAACTAATATATCATAAATTAAACTTTTTTAGGTAATCTAATCTAACCTATCCTAACTTAACTTGAGCTATTCTAACCTACTTCAAACCAACCTAACCTAACACAGTCTACCCTAACCCAAACAGACTATTCTAATCTCATCTAACCTAACTTACTGCAACATAAATGCATGAATGATCTCCATTTTAAGCCATTTAAGGCATTTTAATCTTTAAGGAAATTAAAGGCACTTACGTATATCCACGTAGCCCCTTCGCCATCGACATAGCCATGAATGAGCACCTTGGTCTTCCTCGTGGGCTTGAAGGTCGTCCTCGAGATGTCCGCAATCCTCGCCGCCCTCACCATAGTCCCTTGCTGGTCCTCGCGGCTCCACACGTGATAAGTGAGGTCCAAGTCCTCGCGGGAAATAGGCGTAGGAT
>BOPN01000127.1:199395-204395 GCA_017312705.2 Penaeus japonicus
CTACAAAGAATATCATAGATTAACATTCAGTAACCGGATGCTAAGCTTTCTTTTCTTAATATAGTTCTCAGGGTTCAAGTATTACTCACTCCCCGCGTTCTCTTCATTAAGAGTCAAGTTATATGCAATGAAAAAGTCATGGAAAGATGTCAAGTTTACATAATGATATTGCATATATGACCAGTTAAATATGCACCCAATTAATGTGACGTTTTTTATCATAATTTACATTATCTGAACAATTATGTACAGTTGTTGAACTTTCCTTATTTTCTAGATGAGAAAAGACTCTCTGTTCTTTAGGTATCGAAAGAGTGTTGTATCAAGATGAAAGTCACTTCCATGGGTAAAATCAAAAATATTTTACTATTATGCTATCGTAGCTAATTGAAATATATGAAACCTGGAAGTTCCTGTGGCCTGGATAAAACTAAAACAACCTGGTGATTATATTTCATTCATTCGCCACGTTGTCATGGGAACCATCCTCTTCCCTCCAGTTAATCATGGCTATAATCACAACTCATATTAATAGCAAATTACTTTATAATTAAAGTGAGGGTTTGCACTCTCTCCTACGAGGTTGGTGGTTCACAAGCAATTATATTCATGAAGAACAAAGACGACAATATAACATCCACTGATCTCATTACGAAAAAGGTAGCATCATTTCGTCGGAATAGAAATCCTAGTTGGCAACTGACCCAGCTAAGCCCCGCCCCTATTGTTCTGCGTTGTAAATAATCGGGATTTAAAATGTTTAGTTAATTGGCGTATATTTTTACTGCTTTGTTTCCTTCGTTTTTACTGTTAACTAAATAAATCATACATGAACAGTTTGCTAAAAGCCTTCTACACAATTGGACCTGAGATAAAAGGGGCCAAACCAAATGACCTCACATGGGCTAACCAATCAGGACGCTGTGCACGATGCTAAGTATGGCCATATGGATGTTTATTTGCATATTCTTTTCGGTTTTACAATGAGTATCAAAAGCAAGAATTTTGCTATTTACTTTATAGTAACGAAGCGTTTCATACCAAAATTGGTCTCTAGAAAAACTCTAGGGATTTTTTTTATATATATGTAGATTTAATGGCAGTTTTTGTGTCTAATGTCCCGCACAGCTACTTTGAATTCAAATTCCCTCCAGATCATGAGGAACGCCTCTTGCATGTTTCCGTGCACTTATGTAAGCAGTGTTTCTCATGACACAAACCCAAAAACTCCAGGTTATCTATGAGAAAGAAAAAGCTTGTTCCTCATTAGTTTGGTAATTGAGTCGAACGAAGCTAGTGATTTATATTATAAAAAGCAGGTAATGAAACTTGTCGAGACTTCTCTAAGACCAGCTTGATTTATCATGCAACGAATTCATCTTGCAAAAACAGTCTTGTTGAGTGAAGGACTTCGTGGGGGAGTCCTTTCTAGGTAGCATCTGCAATCGCGTTTCCTAACCTTTACCTTTACTTTTAGTCTTGTATGGATGTTCATCGTGGTAACTTTTATTTATAAAATTCAAAGGTTATATTCTTTCTCTCTCAAAAGAGCTAGGTACATCACCTGTAAAATCTTCAGGAGAAAATATATATATTCCAAATGAGGAGAATCTTTTCCTTTGTCAACCAGTTTGCAAAATTCATGTTAGTGGTTACGCACTTCAGGCACTACAGAATCTTTACAGCATATGATGCATGCACTGGTTGGGTTAATAAACAATCTCAACATTTTACTTTCAGCAACTTTCTATTCATCTTCTAATGTTGTTCTGGGAAACCATTGGTACTTCCAACATCCATTATAAGCTTCAAATTTCAAGAAATTCATTCTTTAACACACTGATCGAAGAAGCACAAGGTACTAACATGAGATTGTCTGTTAGCCTGAATCTGTTAGAGAAATGGGTGCAAGGTCATAGGGAACACGTTCTTCTATGCCCCCAGGTTACCGTGGGGTCCTTTACGGTGGTGAATAATGGCGGTGGCTGATCGTAAATTTATTCGCACAATTGTTCAACACGATTGAAAGCGATTGTCATTTAGAAACAGCAATGTCGCGATAGGAATGCTGTAGCTTGAGCACTACTACAAACCCTCGACCACAAACAAAATATATATTGAAGTTGACCTGCCGTGCGAGAATAAATTAAAAGAAGCACTATTAGTGTGGCTATGCTAAGATCTATGGATAAATATATATATACATAAATACAGACTAAGCATAACCGGATTCCGAATATATCCTGCATAAATAACACACCTAACACTGCTACTTTAGCAAAAAACATAGTTCTTATTTAGCTTCTACCATCTTCTACCTACAGCATTTCTTTAATTTTCTAATGATACTACAAATTATTGTCCTTAATAACACTAAAAAAAATATGAGATTAAAGCAACGTCTACGAAAAATAGTAATCATTCTGTCACTGTATACAGGGGCGGAATAAACGAAATATGTCATATGTTCTTTGCTCAGTGCAACGTCATAGCACGGTACTGTAATCTAATAATTCTCACTTTTAACCATAATCACCGTCTAGTCACTCTAGCGGCTGTTTAGTATGGATAAAGTACATTCTTTTAATGTCGTTTGATTATACAAGAATGTAATCTAAACGTATAGGGATATAAATGTACTGCCGTTACAATATGAACTGAATATAATTTGGATTTCTAACGGCGACCTCTTCTCATGAAATTCCAATACATTCAGCAAGTTTATAGTCTTACTGACTGAGCTGGGCTCTCCTAACGTCCCGATATTTTGGTCCTCCGTCCACTAAGGAGGTGTGAGTGAATCAAATTCGAAATCCAATATCGAGATCAAGTAATCCAATAAGGGCCACGCGGTCAACCGTCATAACCGCCAGCGCTGCGGTTCGTAAACTTTTTACCACTACGCCCTCTACACTCCCCCCCCCCTCAACCGTAACATCAACTGAATGGCTAAAAAAAACTTCTGAATCTAAAGGAGAAAAGGGAGATCAGTGCTTTTCTTTAGTTTTATTACTGAGTAAAGAATCCTGTATATAAGAATTCTATTCTGTGAACCAGCGTGTCCTCTGTAGCCACAGGTAAGGATGAACGGTTCGTGTAAAAACGTTACAATATTTTCTTTATATATTAAAAAAAACGGTATTTCTGGTAACTGTATTGATTATTATCCAGTTTGTATACTTTAGAAAGCTGAAATCGTAATCAAGATGTTACATTTATATTTTCATACGGTTTTCAATAATATATACTTATAAATTTTAGTTGCACTCGATATACAAATAACATACTTTACACTGAGCAAGAACAAGTATAACAAGCCATTAAAAGGCATCCAATTTCAGATAATTATTTTTTTCACTGAATACATTATTATATTCCAATTTCGTAAGTGACATGCGAAGACTTAAACATGTATATCAACAGTTCCAAGACGATAGTTAAAGTGTAAAGTATAAGGTCTATTACATGTATCCATTTTTTTATCAAATTGAATTCTGAAAAGTCTACACGTCTGGTTTTTCTTTTCAATTTACCTATAACATAAATTTTTCCAGTGATGAATGTGAGAATTCAGTAAACATGCACTCATACTTATTATGCCTTATGTTGTCAAGCTTGTTATGAAAACCAACAAAATGTATTATTTTACCTACGGGGATCCGGGTACATCGTCGGGAATTTCTCTATCGATTATCTTTTTTTTTTTTTTTTTGTATGGGTAGACCAGCGACTCCCCTTCCACAGGGAAGTACAGTACCTGACTGACCGAACCAAGGCACGACTTTCCGCCATGAAAGAAGTGTCTGGCAAACGCATAGGAGCCAGGCACAAGGTCCTATGATCGTTTTACGTGCATGCGATCTGTCCCGTCGTGGACAATATCTTTGCTGCTTCGATCTCTGCCACACCGACTCTCAAGCAAAAGCCCGAAGTGGTCCAAAAAGGAGGTTGTCAGGTTCATTCTGGGCGCCTCCAGGTGGACGAAAACTCTCAACCTCCGAATGGAGGCCAATTTCCTTCCCCTGGACAACCCTATCTATTGGCTGTTCAGCTTTTTCCTAAGTTCATTCAGGTTTAACGTCGCCTCGAACTGGATTACAAGTTGTTTGGCAAACTGCTCCTGGCTGTCTCACACGGTCTGGGTGCTGGTACGCTTTCAGCTCAGGGAAGCGCTGTTAGTCAATAGTTTGGACTACCCTCGCCCTGACTATCTCAGGCCGTGGGGAGCGAACATGATCGAAATCTCGGTCGTGAAACTAGATAAGGGAAAGTTCCCCCATCCCCCGCCTCGAATGAAGACAGAGGCGGAGAGAATCATAGAAAACATCACTTCTCCGAGGAGTAACACATATTAGAGACAGAGCACTTGACCCCATCACATATGCTGCAGGCGCAGGCTTTGCAGCAAGGGGTGAAGTGAAATTCTTTAAAGTTACAGATGTAACTCTAAGCCCCCTCGCTGTAAGTTGTGGGAATCGGAGAGCATGGAGGCTTTCCGATTACCACAATAAGTTTCAGTTAAAATGATAATTTGAGTCAGCTTCAGTATCTGAAAGCATTAACAGGACCTTTTGGTTCGAGTGAAAGTTAGTTCTCAAATCTCGCTGAACTGATCTTAACAGAGGAACATGCTTCATATCAAGAGTTGGGTTAATTCTTAGGGCTAGTAAGCTTTTAGGAATTTCCATTTCCATGGAAAACCAGGACCGAAGCTCCCCAGTCTACTGGTTTACTGTTAATATCACTGCCATTAGTCTCGCATTATGTCGTGGTAGACTGTACATAAAGGTCAGCATTAGATAAAGCTGCTTTTAAAGACAAATAATATAAACAAACAATAACAAAGGGGACTAACATAGTTACCCATAAAAAAAGTTTCTCTTATGTATTTTAGTAAAGAAAATGTATTTATACCATTCAAGGGGAACTAAATCATTAGAGTAACCACAAAATATTTGAATTCTAACTAAAAGACATTGGTTTACTCAACGCAAACGAGT
>BOPN01000127.1:216895-261999 GCA_017312705.2 Penaeus japonicus
AGCAAAACCTCGGTTCACGAATCCCAAAAGGAAACGGAACAGGAATCTGCCAGCGAAGTCTCAGTTCACGAATCCCAAGAGGAAACGGAACAGGAATCTGCCAGCGAAGTCTCAGTTCACGAATCCCAAAAGAAACGGAATATAAATCTGCCAGCAGACCGCTGGTTCACGAATCCCAAAAGGAAACGGAACAGGAATCTGCCAGCAAAACCTCGGTTCACGAATCCGCAGAAACCGAACAGGAATCTGCCAGCGAAGTCTCAGTTCACGAATCCCAAGAGGAAACGGAACAGGAATCTGCCAGCAAGACCTCGGTTCACGAATCCCAAAAGGAAACGGAACAGGAATCTGCCAGCAAGACCTCGGTTCACGAATCCCAAAAGGAAACGGAACAGGAATCTGCCAGCAAGACCTCGGTTCACGAATCCCAAAAGGAAACGGAACAGGAATCTGCCAGCAAGACCTCGGTTCACGAATCCCAAAAGGAAACGGAACAGGAATCTGCCAGCGAAGTCTCAGTTCACGAATCCCAAAAGGAAACGGAACAGGAATCTGCCAGCAAAACCTTGGTTCACGAATCCCAGCAGGAATCTGAAGAGGTGGAGAGGTTCCTTTATGCACCGCCTAATCTGAGAGAACTTTTGATCGGCGAGGGAGGATCCCGGATGGCTGATCTTTGCGCCAAGCACCACGTCTCAGTAAAGATGGAGGACCGCCTCAATGTATCAGTGAACGGACGGGAAGAGAACGTCGCAGCATTTATTGATGACGCAGAGAGGATCATGGAGGAAATCATTGACAAAATCTTGGAAGATTTCATAACACCTTGATTGAATCTGCCTGCAAATCCTCGGTTCACGAATCAAAGGAAGAAACAGAAACAGAACTGTGATATTTCAGTGATTGGCCAAGTCAGTGATGTGAACGCATTCATTTCTGAGGTAAATGTTATCCTGCGGAAGGACAGAAAGATCACAAATGAGGGAGGAAGATGATCCTAAATGGGAGCAGTCGAAAGAAAAAGAAAAAGAAGGATATATATATTAATATTATATATATATATATATATATATATATATATATATATATATATATATATATATATGTATATATATATATATATATATACATACATATATATATATATATATATATATATATATATATATATATATATATATATACATATATATATATATATATATATATATATATATATATATATATATATGTATATATATATATATATATATATATATATATATATATATATATATATATATGTGTATATATATATACATATATATATATATATATATATATATATATATATATATATATATATATATATATATATATATATATATATATATATATATATATATATATACATATATATATATATATATATATATATATATATATATATATATATATATATATATATATATATATATATATATACATACATATATATATATATATATATATATATATATATATATATATATATACATATATATATATATATATATATATATATATATATATATATATATATATATATATATATATATATATATGTATATGTATATATATATATATATATATATATATATATATATATATATATATATATATATATTATGTATATATATATATATGTATGTATATATACACATATATATACACACACATACACCCATATATATATATACATATTCAGAGAGAGAGAGAGAAAGACAAATAGAGTAGAGAATATTGCAGATAAAGAAATTAAGAAAGAAAATAACATACATAAAAAAGCCATTTCAAACCCCGATTATCATCCCTTCCTCCATTCTTCTTATTATCAGCCCTTTCCTTATTCCTCTCAAGCATCAATCTTTCTCTCTCGAAGCTCCTTTCTGCGTTACTGAGGCAGAAAAATTGATACGTACTGTTACTTGTCTACTTAAACCTTATTAAGTAACGAGGAGGGAGAGATAGAGGGGAGGGGGGAGAGAGGGAGGGAGGAGGAGGAGGGAGGGATGGGGGGATAGAGAAGGAGGGAGGAGGAGGAGGAGGAGGGAAAGATAGAGGAGAGGGGGGAGAGAGGGAGGGAGGGATAGAGGGGAAGGTGGAGGGAGGGAGGAGGGAGAGATAGAGGGGAGTGCTTAAAGGTACATAGGAACTCAGAGGAGAGGAGACGGAAAGAGGAGTTTGAGATAAGTGAGGTAGAGAGAGAGAGAGGTGGGAGAGAGAGAGAGAGAGAGAGAGAGAGAGAGAGAGAGAGAGAGAGAGAGAGAGAGAGAGAGAGAGAGAGAGAGAGAGAGAGAGAGAGAGAGAGAGAGAGAGAGAGAGAGAGAGAGAGAGAGAGAGAGAGTGAGAGAGAGAGAGAGAGAGAGAGGGAGAGAGTGAGAGAGAGAGAGAGAGAGAGAGAGAGAGAGAGAGAGAGAGAGAGAGAGAGAGAGAGAGAGAGAGAGAGAGAGAGAGAGAGAGAGAGAGAGAGAGAGAGAGAGAGAGAGAGAGAGAGGGAATTAAAATTCAAATTCAAAAACTTTATTCAATAAATTACAATGGTTATTCCTAATACATATATACAATACATCTGTTTAATACGATGTCACAACTGACAATTTAGGAAATGTTCTTTTAATTTTGTTTTGAATTTATTTAGGTTAGTGATGTCTTTAACATTATGAGGTAGTAGGTTCCAGGTCAGGGGTCCACGTATTAGCATTTGTCGTGTCCCTATTTCTGTGTGTGATCTCTTGACATATGCAACTCTTGCAGCAAAGTTTTGTAGTCTTTGTGCTTTCTGCATTAGGGTTTTGTTAGTAGAGCCCCAAATATTTAAACAATAATTAATGATGCTTAGTGCTAGAGTTTGAACAACCATGATTCTTGTTTCTGTAGGATTTTGATTTTTTATATAGTTAAAAGATATATTAATGTTCCCATTACCTTTCTATGTATATTATCAACATGGGATTCAAACGTCATATATCTGTCGAAGTGTACTCCTAGATTTTTTACTAAGGTGCTTGGTTTAATTTGGCAGCCTTCGAAATCTATGGTTATGTCTATGGGAATTTTAGCTAAATTTTGCCGACTACCTATGAAGATACATTGCGTTTTTTGTGGATTTATTTTAAGACCATTGTTATCAAAATATCGTTTTGCTTTAACAAGAGTGTCTTGAGTGTTTTCTTAACAGTGCTATAAGTTGTTCACTGAGTCACTGTGGAGAAATTGAGAATCATCGGCGTACTGTATTAGATGGCAGTTATGGACTATGGTTGATAAATCATTAATTGTGAAGAGGATCGGGCCTAATACAGATCCTTGTGGAACACCGAAATAAACTGGTTGTGCTGATGATATATTCTCGTTAATTTTTACCGATTGGGTTCTTGTGTTTAGATAGCTATCAAATCCTTAATTATCAATTCTATGGTTTCTTAATTTGTTATGAGGTACGTGATGGACGCTGTCAAAAAGCACGAAAGAGTCGCACAAAGTGAATAAATTTACCTTATTGTTGTCCATGTTATTATAAATTTGGTCAGTAATCTGTAGCAACGTTGTTTCAGTGGATAACCTATTTCTAAAGCCATGTTGAGTTTTAGATGACAAATTATTGGTCGAAATCACATCAATTGATTTGCTCCTGCTTTTTCAAGAACCTTAGATAATACTGGAAGTATTATGATGGGGCGGTAATTATTCATGTTAATGATGATCGTTATATAAAATGCGATTACCTTAATAAAGCGCAAAGCAATACCGTCTGCTCCCACCGCATTTGTCTCGTGAAGTTGTTTCATTATTAGGATAATAGTTTCTACGTCTACTGGTTGCGGTCTGAAAACATCAGTTATGAGCCTTGCCTGATCTGTGTTTTGATGTAATGTGGTATAATTAATTTGTTCATAAGTAAGTTTTTCAATTTATGCAAAGTTATTGAAATGAGCGGTGTTATGTAGAATTTGTGTCATTATCTGTGTGTTGTTTGTTAGGCACTAATGTTTTAACAATTTTCCAAGTTTTATTAGAGTTGTTTTTATGTTCTGCGAATTTATTTCTGAAATAATTAGTCTGCCAATGGAATTAATGACTTAACATTTTTCTTTTTTGCTTTATAAATTGCCTGAAGGGCGGGCTCAAGTCTGTTTCTTTTGAGCGCTTGGAAATTATTTCTTTCGGCAATAGCTCTCTTGATGTCGTCATTTATCCATGGAGCAGGGGGACGTCTGACGATTCTTGTCACGTAGGGAGCAGAGGCATCTATGCTGCTTTTTATCACTTCCGTAAGGATGGTTACCTGGGTATCTAGTGTCTGCCGTTAAAATACCTAAATACCTAATAGAGTTGGTTCTTTAGATATGATTAGCTCGCATAATGACTGAGGGTCATAGTGATTGAAGTTACGAAAAGATTTTGTAACCGGTGGTCGCTTTGATTTCTTTATATTCAACGTCATCGTAATAAGTTCATGGTCAGCAACGTGACATGGAATGACGTCTGTATGGAGAATGATATCTAATCTATTCGTTATTATTACATCTAATATAGACGAGTTGTTTTCTGTGATCCTTGTAGGTTTATTGATCACTTGTTCTAGTTTATTTTTCTTGATTAACTTTGCTAACTTAGCATTTGGTTTACTTAAATCATCATTTAAGTCACCTAAGATAAAAAGTGATTTATTTTTTAAGGACATTTCTCTGAAAATCTTTTCAAGATATTCAAAAGATTCAGATTTTGCATGGGGATGCCTATAGACATTTATTTTTAAATGCATATTACATATATGCAACACACTTTTATTTTAAGGAGAATATGCCCTGTTGATAGGGCATATGTCCGGTTGATTGGGCATATGCTTTCTTCGTATGACATATCACTGTGAATGATAAAGGGTTTATTTTAGTTCTACTAGTTGAAGATGTCAAGGTACTCTTAAATGCATTATATGAGAAAACATTTGCGGATAAATTTAACAGTGTATTAACTAAGAACAAAGGATACTCTAGTCTGAAAATCATAAATCAATTCTTGTCTGATAAAGGGAATAACGTTGAGAAAGACGAATACGTGAAGCAACTGTCTCCTCCTAATTTGACAGCATTCTTATATGCACCAGTCGTGTCGTGCGGTGTTGAGAGAGTGTTCTCGGTGTATAAAACTGTGTTAGCTGCAAACAGATGTTTCAACTTTGAAAACTTAAAAGTATAATGTAGTCATCAAATGCAATCCTGATGTACTAGAAATTTAGTTATTTGTTTTTGTTAGTTGTTAATTGTTAATTGTTATATAGTTGTTAATTGTTATATTCACAATGCCATATTCAATGCTTACAAAGTGTTAAAAATGAAAATTTATTTATGTTAGATTATATTTTGAAAAGGGTAACAAAATTAAAACTATACTCAATATTTATTTTAGTTAAATAAAACCTTGCCAATACATATTGATACGAATTATGATTTTAATGATTTATAAATATTGACAATTGATATTTCCAATGTTGGTACAAGATATATTTTAATTATTATAGCACGCGTTGTAACAAATTTTCTATATATAAATACATAGAAAACTTCGATTTAGTAGAAAACTATGAAATAACTATTTTAAATGCAACTCATAGGGGCATGAAATAGAGCTTAAACGGCATGTTTTGAGGTCATGAAGTGCATACTTTTTAGAGCATATGTGCATGAATTTTAAGTGCATAAGTGGCATAATCGTTAGAGCATATTGCCACAAGCCTAGTAATTATCCTCTGTGGGAATGTCATTAAGGTCTAATATGAAAAATAAACCATTGATTTCCTTCATGGCTTGTTTAAATAAATCATATCCCTAAACCCTATTTTAACCTCCAAATACGAAACTTCTGATGCTCAAGGGATTTTACCACTTTATAATTTCATGAAAGGATTTATGAAGAGGTCAGCGGGCTTTATAAATTTTGAGGAAAATGAAGAGAGCAATCCATGTATAACTACGGGAAATAACAAAACGTAGCTTCATCAGAATTTCCTAGCCATTTGTCCATCCTCAGATTACTCAGTACAAATATTTTATAGCCTGATTAACTTAAGGATGCTGTAAAACTATTTGAAAACATTTCATGAGTGCATATTCACGCTACTGACATTTGGCCAATGGCGTTAATTTATAAACTACAGACTACCTGTCATTATACAGACAACCACTGAACTTATTTACCTGACCGCTTGCTCAGCAGTGAGGGCATCGCAAGCATACCCAACCGAGTACTCAATAAGGGCACGGCGCAGTCATATCGATTAAAAAAATTGGAACTACATTTGATGAATATCTAGATTATATTGTTCATTGATGTACTTTAAAGATTTAACATCGAAATTCTGTACCAACCTTGGACACAATGGTAGTCGGTAACAAAAAAATAAATAAATAAAATAATAATAATAATAATGCGGAGCAATAACAAGTGACGTACAATTCTAAAACAGTTCGTTTGAAAATAATTCGAAGTATTTGTATTGCAAAGTACATACACAAGTAACCCGGAGAAATTAAATCCAATTGTCAAGGTGGTTACTGTGCCTTAACTCTTATTTTCAAGATTCAGCATGTCAAGCTAATGTTTTACTCTTGGTCGTTTCTTTATTTTTTTAAAAATAACTGGTATTTATATATTATATATTTCTACTTGCATTTGAGATATGATGATCCAATTGTATAATTAATGTACAGTTTGCTTGTATTCATTTTTTATCATTCAGAGTATGCAATATGAAATATATTCTGCAAATATAGTTTTAATTCCCTGAGATTTCTTCTACAACACATTTCATGATTTTTTATGGACATTATAGAACCATAATGACCTCTTTATATCATAAATTTCTAATTAGACACAGGTATTTCAGAAGGATGAAATCAAACACACAGTTACTAAAAAAGAAATTTCATTTTACAGGAATATTTTCACATTACAAACTTCTAGATTATAGCCTACAGGCAAAGTTCTTAAATCTCAATTTTCAGCTGATGAATCTAAAAAATAAACCAGCTGTACAGAACAGAAAACAAGTAAATGCAATTATGGGAATCATCTAATAGAAAGCTTACTAAATGAGTAAATAAGAAAAACTACAACTGCAGAGTCAGTTATTAAAAAGCTGCTTTTCCCTGGACTCAAGGAAAATAAAATTATCATGGCTTAAGGGGGAAAATACTGTACATACTGCAACAGCAGCTATACAAAAAGGTTACTTAATAAACTCCCAAACATTCAAACACTTTTGAGTGCCAAGTCAGCTGACTTTTCTCTCTGCAGTCCTTCACTCACAACCTAAAAACAAGCATATTGAAGAAATGTTCCATGCTAGAACAGCCATTCTTGGATAACTCTTGAAATCCCATGTTTATTTAACTTTGAAACTTCAGATGTACTTAAATACGTTGGAAAATGCTAAATATAACAGAAATGAAATGTATACAAAAAAAAAGAAAAAGAAAATAATAAAATGTTGAGACCACTTTCCTCCTCACAATAAACTGAGTAAAATAACTGGACTAAAACTGGCTTTCTGCAAGTTGGCCTTCTAGCAAGTTACTGTAGAGTAGCAGGCCATAAACTGATACTTCCTAAGGAAATAAACAGCAGATACACACATATTTACATTTCATTACTTACACCAAAGTGTTGCTAACCTGCTTATATGGAGCAATATTATAATGTACGAGTCTTACAAAATTGGCGCGTATCACAGGACAGAAAACGAAAATCTTAGCGTGGATCGGCATGTGAAATGGAACTTTCTCAAAAGAGGAGCTGAATGTGAGTCAGATACACATTAGATCTCAACTATATGTAAAATGGAGAAAGTGGACAGATTTTTTTTTTCAATCTACAGTGAATCAGGTCACCATAGATTTATTTTCATTTACAATTCCTTTAAAAAATATGTACAGGTCTTCTTAGAGCAAGTTCCAATATATGTGTATATTACAAGACACAAGTCTAAAAATTAGCTGTATAAAAGAAGTCTTGTCCACACATCACCCTAAAATATCCCAAAACATCCAATATATCCTTTCCATTTTCAGTTTAAATTTCAAAGCATTTATCTTTATTTATATTTATATTTATATTCAATATATATATATATATATATATATATATATATATATATATATATATATATATATATATATATATATATATATAAATAATCATATATATACACATACACACACACATATATATATGCATATGCATATGCATATACACATACATATAAGTACATGTATACATGCATATAAATATAAATATACATATACATATACATACACATACATATATATATGCACACAGATACATACATATATATGCATGTGTGTGTAATGCACATGTACATATAGATACATGTATACAGCCATGCATACATACACATTATACATATATATACATATACATACATATATACATACAGTGTATATGTATAAAATCATACATATGTAAGCACTTTTGCTGTCTACAAATTATTTTTTACATTTTTTAAAATCCTACACATCATTCACTGATTATGCTTCCATAAAAGTGATCCTATTCATTTCAGAGGAACCACAAAATATTCTGAGTATGTGGATGGAGATTTCCTGATATTAGTTTTATTCTTAGTCCTTCACTAAATTTCTTAACGATAACAATCATTTAAAGGCAGAGGTAGTTTAGAAAAAGCTTACAAAATATCAGGATTAGGGGACTGACAATGCTTGTTAACAATATACAATACAAACCTGGGTACCTTTCAACCTGAGGAAGGCTAAATTTGACAATATTGACAGCTTACTACCCTTGATTTATGTGAACTATACTAATTCCAATTACAAATAACTTTTTCCCACAGGCTGTTGGAGTTATTGATCAAAATATTTACTCTTTTTGGATTTCACACACACACAGTGAAAATAAATAATAACCTCTTTCCTTTGCAAACTGCACCACTCTAAGAGTCTACCAGGAACCTTTTTTGCAATGTAAATGCACCATTCCTTCAAGTCTTGGAGAGTCCATGCTTCTTAGCAAGCGTGTCCTTGCCACACTCAAAGAATAGGGGACTGTGGCCTCCTCTAAGGATATGTTTGGAAGTCCATATCTCATGGTTCAATCTCTCACACTTCACATCTCAGCTCATTTCATACACTTTGTAACTAAAATTTTTTGAAGTTCTAAGATCCACTGCTCACTGAAGCTCTTTGAATGCAGAAGCAATAATGCCCACAGGCGATTGTCCAGGAGCAAGAACTAGATCCTAATGAACTCCTTCACAGTTAAAAGATCTTACCAAGATTGGTAAATTAAAATGAATGAGTCAATAGCTTATGGTACCCTGATTGTTACTGGAGTTTGGGTCAAGTTGCCTGTCAAAACGTTAGCATAAGATACAAGAGATCATTTTCTGTGCACATGGCACCAGTTCTTGCTAGCACCCATTTTTTGGTGGCACCATGATTGATTACATTAAAATTTCATATGCTCTTAATATGGAAACAAGAAAAAAAAAAGAATCAATAAAAAAAAAAAGAATTTCCAGAATTATTCCGTGCCCTTTTCGGCAAAATATCTCTTTGACAGAGCTGATGAATTCACATGTTGAAAAGCAAATCACGTCACTGCAGATGGTGATTGTCAACACAAAACATGTTTCCAGTATGTAGTAATAATTCAAATAGCTGAACAAAAAAAATAACAAAAAAAAATACCAGGCAAATTCTAGACCATCTAGAGGAAGGAGAATTCCTGACCCTTCTACTCCTTGACAATAGTTATACTTTCTTGGTATAATCAGACGAATGGATTGCTCCTCTGATAAATATCGTTGGGATGGCTGTTCTGCTGGCTGATGTTATTCCTATTGGCACATTGCTGTAGGACAAAGGACAAGGATTTAGAATTCAAGATATATGAAATACATACATGATAATTAGGAAAGAAATGCATCAAATATCACCAAATGATGTGTATATATAAATATATATATATACAAAAAATATAATATATAATATATAATATATAATATATAATATATAATATATAATATATCTCATATCTCATCTTGAACCAATTAATACAGCGTAACTTACCGCTTGCTTCCTCTCCCACGTCTTCATGGCTAGCTTATATTTCTCAAATTCGTGGCACCAGTCACTGTACACCTGGAAATAGAATAATAATTTGTATTTAGTAAAGGATAAAATAGACAATTATCAGAATATACTGTATATCTAGTAAAACATGATGACGATCTGCATAATCATGTACCATCATAATAATAACCAAAGTCATAATAATAATACCAGTAATACCAAAACTAATGTTTATTCTAATATCAGTAATAATAATAATAATATGATATGATAATAATAATGCTAGTAATAATGAAAACTGCAGTAATATTACTATTAACAATTATACTACTACTACTAGTACTACTTCTTTCATTATTAATAATAGTAATTATAGTAATGATGATAATAATATTAATAACAATAACAATAATAATAATAATAATAACACTGCATTAACTATGGGATATATTATAATTATTTACATTAAACTATAGATTGCACAGTGTATTCCTGTAGATCAAGTTTTTTATATATCTTTTGCCTATCATTTCATGATATATATATATATATATATATATATATATATATATATATATATATATATATATATATATATATATATATATATATATATATATATATATATATATATATAATGTTCTCTTTCTCTGTATATAAGTAAACCTTATTTTCTTCAAATGCTAACAAATTGCCAAATCCATAAAAAATATATTTTCTAACTTCACATACTTCCCATCAACACATATATATATAATCTGTATTTGTATGCACTAATGACCCTACCTTCTGGAAATCATTGGTGCGAGCAGGGGCAGAGCAGCGGTGTGCATCAACGGTAATGTTGTAAGAGCAGACAATATCTCCTCCCATCTTGCAGTCATAACGTCCAGCATCAGCTTCATTTACATTCATCACCACCAAGCCATGTTCTGAAGTCTCAATGTATTTGTCTGGCCTGTGGGAGACGGAATAAAAAACAATAAAAAAACATGTAAACTTTATCCCACTGGCAGACGTTCAACCAAAAATATTCATCACACTATTCATCATCACTTCTGCAGTTGTTTGTGTGTGATCTTGGGTGTATTTTCCTTTCCCTTTTCTCTAGATCCCCAATGTTATTCATTTTATACTTGTCTCCACATTCATAAAAAAAAAAAAAAAAAAAAAGATTCAAAATATCCTTTAAAATATTGTGCTATTTACTGGATGGGTAACATCTCTTTATTGTATGTGCAATGAGAATTTCCTGGAATTTTTAAAAACACATTACTTTCTTCTTCAATGGACTACTTATATATGATCCCTTTAGAACTTAACTTGACCAAAAATAAAATATAAGAATAATGGTGCTATCACACAAAATCTGGGAGAGCAAAAGAGAATTCTGCTACCCTAGTTTTGTTTCATACAACGCTGTCAATACTACTCACAACAAGTCAGTCAATCATTCTTTATTTGTATTAATGTACAAAATTCCCTAAAGAAAACTAGAGACCTATATTCACATCTGCTCCTGACCTGAAATCCTATTTTCATAGAAACTGAAGTTATAGTATTTAGAATTCTCTCCATTATTTTTCTTCTACCATTGGAAACACTTTTCTTTGCTTGTCTCTAAGCGGATTTTGATATCAAAGATTCTAGAGATATATTTAAGTGTATGCAGTGGACAACTTTTCAAAAAAATTTAGTAAGATCTTTATATTTTTCTCTATCAACATACATTTCCAAAATCTTGGGTATAAAATGATTTACATTATCAAATAAAAGACTGCTAATCAGCCATTTACCTGTATCTGATTTGGTATTTGCCCTTGTCCTTGGAATAGTGATGCCAGGTAATATCCTTGAGGGAGATGGGACGGGGAAGTTTCACTGCACAGCCTAAGTGGATACTCTGCCCCCAGGTCACTACCATTTTCTTCTTGGCAATGCAAGCATCACAGAGACCAGGAGTTGTACCCATGACATCCTGCAGAAGTCTGAAAGAGGAGTAGGTCTTAGTACTCTCATAGCGACCATACATAATTGTTAACTGCCCAATTATGTTGACTACCACTAATATATTTATACAAAAATAATGAACATTAATATAGGGGAGAGGATGTAAGAGAGGATTATATCAATAGGTTCATGGTTATGTAAATAACTTATCCATAGATCAATTACCAATGTATTTCTATAATTTTCTATCCAACAATCTTAACACTAATCTAATTCTGCTACATTACAATGAACTGGCAACATCTTGTAGATATTTTCAAGCTTAACCATTCATTTTTTTTCTCAGATACCATATATGATAAAAAAAAGCTTACCCTGGCTCATACGGCTTGCAGGTATTAGCATCCTTATCCCATCCGCAGTATGGGTCATGGGAGCAGCGGAGGCAGTTGTCATATCTCCCTTTGCACATGTAAAGATCCACTTGGCGCACCCGCGTGTCAGACGAAACATACAAGGACTTGTGCTGTAAGGTTCAAATACTCGTTACTTGTTGCAAAAAATCTCAAATATAATTCCAGTATTGATGCCATTCTATCTCTGCTCCTCCAAAACCTTTTGAACTTGATCAGAAATGTTATCATAGTATTAAATAGACTACAAAAATATCACCTAACTATTCCAATAAGTAAACTCTTTGTTACCTTCTTGGAGATCTGGATAGCTCTAATGGGCTCTGGAGTTGTAACTTCATACACATCAAGAAGTTCGGAATGTGAAACTCCATCCACATCCATCCACTCAACCACCTTGTAGACACGGCCTTCCACTGCAAAGGTAGGACGCATTTTATATTAGTGAACAGTTAAAAATAAGTGTGTTATAACTGAAGCATTCCCAGAAATAAGAACTGTATATTCAAATCTAACAGCAAATTAAAACAAAACCATAGGAACAAACAAACAATACTTACATGAACCAGCATAATAAACGGTATAAGTGTTCTCTTGCCCGTAAGTGCCTCCAGTAACCTTATCTACTACCAGGTGTGTAAAGATTAGATCACGCTTGAAGAACACTGGCTTGTTGTGTTCGTGAGCCACCGCTTCATCCATCAGAGGATGCGACTGGAGGAATGTCAGCACGTTGTCTGTTGGTAGGAATGCAAGGCCATCATCATCAATCTCTCATTAAAGACATTACAGAAAGGTGTGTATTTCTCACCCTTTTAAAATTACATACTTGCGTCTTCTAGATCTGACAGGTTTTACCAATATTTCTCAACACCATGTACATCAATATTAATAAATCACCACAGTAATTGATTCATATACCACTCTCAGTGGCATGACATACCTACTGTTATATTCATCAAGGACCATCAAAACACATTTATTACTTTATGAATATGACAGTGACAACATAAATAATGATTCAAAAAGGTTAATGACGACATTAATGCTATTGACACTTTTATAAGTCAAGTCAAAGGAATATTATTAAAATGTAAAGGAGTTACAAGTTTCAAACAAAATGCAGGCATCTAAAAAGGCATAATTCATGAGACTAAAGAAACTCCATCTCGTCTTCGCCAGCAGATTAAGCTGACACTAATAACAGGTAAGAAGACCGGCGGGAAGTGGAGTTACCGTTCCGTCCTGAGAGTTGGTAGCGCCAACTGAAAGAGGCGAAGGGAAGGGAAGGGAAGGGAAGGGAAGGGATGTAAAGAGAACAGAAGAAATAGGATGGGATGTAAAGGGAAGGGAAGGGAAGAGAAGAGATAGGATAGGATGTAGAAGGAAGGGAAGGGAAGGGAAGAGAAGAGATAGGATAGGATGTAAAGGGAAGGGAAGGGAAGAGATAGGATAGGATGTAAAGGGAAGGGAAGGGAAGAGATAGGATAGGATGGCAAGGGAAGGGAAGGGAAGGGAAGGGAAGGGAAGAGATAGGATGGGATGGCAAGGGAAGGTGAGGGATGGAAAGGGAAAGGGAAAGGAAGGTGAGGGGAAGGAGGGAGATCCTTGGTTCCCGCTCGGTTCGATTACCAGATGGCGTGAGGACAACTCTACTTGTGCCACTCTAGTCCCCAACACAACGCGAGTCTCGGCGGGGGGCGGGGGGAGCTTTTTATATCAAGAATTAATAATATACACGAGATGCCGATATCAATGGCATCAGAGCCAGTTTATCGCTACTCGTAATCACAAACGATGGCTATTGTCGCGTGGATATCAAATGGGCGATAAACATCAACTGGCATGATTATTCTCCAAACGTCTTTGTTGATTTCAATATAGTACCGGAGGAAGTCGAGTATACAGAATGACCAAAGAGGAATCCTCGCTTTCCTGACATGGGACAATAAATAACAATGGTCACCTGGCATTACTAATATCGTGTTTCGGTCTTAAATATGACAATGTAAACAACAGAAACAAGAACCGCCTCCACGCATGCCACATAAGTCACTGTCACAGAAACTTTCATGAACGAGCCGACCCACTGCGACGTAACAAGCAAAACGACCTCGGGGGTGGAACTACGGCGTTGTGGACGCAAGCGCTATTTACAAGGACGAAGGCACAAGTACAAGGAGTGTCGACTAATGAAGGACGAGTACCAAAACCACACGACAGCCGTTCCTACTTCAAAATGTGAATTATGCCCCCAAGCCACCATCTGCAAGTCAATTTGAGAACAATCAGCATATATATCGTCTATGAACCTTCTAGACAGGGCACTCCCTCTCCTCGTAACCACACGGCTCATTACTTCGGCCTCGCATTCTACACTTCAGTCTACCCCCTCGCAGGCAAGCTCGAGTGGCGCATACTTTCGACTTCAGTTTCCTATAACGGACTGGTCTTTCTGTGACACCACGGTGCGACCTGGCCAATCCACACGTGCCTCAATGAACAGCGAGACTATCCTTGAAAATTGGTCTGCGTTCACGTTCATACATTCAGTAGATCATTATTCGGATGAGTTTGATCATTCACACGCCGGCGACGAAACTCATTTCCAAGAGAGCAAGTCCCCCCTCCCTCCTCCCCCAGCATGTGAGGAGGCAGTACCCACCCGGCCTGTCCTGCTAAACGGGGTCGCGTGTATAATATCAATTAAGTATATGGCCGGCTCCTACCATTTCGTGAGGTCACAATTCAATCTGGCGAAGGGTGTCCTCGGCCCACCATTCCAACCTATCACCCGAGGAGGAAAAAAAGGGCCGGCTGAACCTTCGGGATTGATAGCCTGAGTTTTTTTTTTTTCTATCGTCCATGTCCTCGCAGTGGTATGGAAGACGCCTGGCCCGACTGCTGGGACCGGGGAGTCGCTGGGAAGCAAGGCGCGCGTGCTTGATGAATTCTTTATGGCCTTTGACGTACTGCCTACAACCACTCTGTATTGACAATTCTCTTTCAAGTAAGATTTAAAGCTACGTCATAACAAATAAATCGTAAAGGTAGCTTAATGTTCCCCTAATATCCAGGTTGGCGGAGGCGGCGCTACCTGGGTGGCCGCACGTGCAGGGGCGTCGCTTCGGGCAACATTGCCCCCAACGACCCCGCGCTCTCACCTGGATTCTGACGTTAAAGGAAGGACAATATAAAGTCGCTTCTGGCGTGACTAATGCATGACACGCAAGAGCCCTTTCGGCTTGAGCAACCCGGCGACAATTTGGTGACACATGACACGATATACGGACTGGAATACGGGCTTAAATCACGCATGCGAAGCGGGTCGTATTGAACTCTTCGCGCGGCTTACGGAAGGTCGAATTTGCTTTGGCAGCTGAATTTGGTAACGTTTGCGCGAAGCTCGTAATGTTGTCATTGACGCTATAGTTACCGGATAAAATGTATTTTATTCTAGAAGGAAAACTAACGACTGTCGTGTATGCTGGTAAATTAAAAACAAAAAACAAATAAACATGACACGTAATACAGTGCCAGCGCGACCCTTTTTCATCTTTTAGCCGGGGAAGTTGGAAAAGGCGGGGAGGGGAGGGGGTAATCTGAACATGACGCCCGCATCACCTACTGTTACACCATATAACTTGAACTAAATATAACAAGGTCCATTGCATCGTCATATTCAAAAGCTATATCATGTTCTTATTATTTCAGCATATGGATATAATACCACAGGCAGAGCGAACATAAATGTAGAGCGCACTTGTGCCGGGTCCGAGATGTTCCTTCCAGGAGGGAACCCACCAGGATACGCAGCCATGCAGAGCCTCATGACGTTTGAGCAAAGTGGATGAGGACGCGGCGACGAGAGGAGCGCGGCCCAATTGGCCCCCCGCGAGGCTCTCTTACACGTGGCCTAACGAGCGCACACAAGAACCCAACCCGCCCGACTTGTCTACATAGTGACCGCCTCGGGCCCGGCTCCTCTTAATTACTTTAATAATTATCACCGTGAATACTGGCTCACAAAAGCGCCCACCGGGGGGTAAGAGACGATGGAGGGGGCACTAGGAACATCGAGGGGCTGGGGGGTGGGAGGGGCGCACTGGTCGGTGGGCGTTGGATATTCTCTATGAGAGAATACTTTGGATGTCACTCTACAATCCTCGTCTTGAATATAGTCGAGCAGCATCGCTGTCGCAAAAGCGAAAGATCAAATCCGGCGACATTAGAGCTTTCATCCAAATACGGGCCGAGAACATGGCGCATGAATGAAAACTCACCGCAGACATTTCATGACCTCGTATAGCCATGCGCAAATTTCCCCATTCATGGCGCCAGCGCAGATGGGTCTTCTCTGTGATGATGAATGCACACCACCTCTAGTACTGTGCACCGGCGGTTGTGCGGATGGGAAAGACAAGGGAGGAGGGACACAGGCGGAGGCAGTGGAACGACAGTTGACAGAACGAAGTGAACAGGGCAGACCAGGATAATGGCGCTCGTAAAGGTGTGGGAGGGTTGCGGGCGTGGCCACACCCTTGCAGTTGCGACACTGGACGACGGTTCCCCCCGAGGAGGGCGACCGCAGATGGTCCCCGCGGGCGCTGCCAGGAGTCATGTACAGGCTAAAGGTAAGCTCGTAAAACCTTGCGCGTGACCATGATCCTGCGTCCCACTATCCCTCCGACCCCGCCCCGCGAGGCCCATCCTAATCCTTTGACCCGAGCCGACAATCCCCCTCCATCTCGCTTTTCCGGGGCACGTACTGGCACGACGACCTCCCTTCTCCTCCCCTCCCGCCCAGCCACATTCCCCGTTGATGGCACCTCTACGCCCGCGCCCGGACGCCATTCATTGGGGCGTAAAGGGGGATGTATAGCGCGTGGCCCTTCCATCCTCCGGCCGTCGGCACACACGAGGCGCTCACCTGGATGCTGTGGTGCTGTGACCCCGCCGAGGGGATTAGTATGGCGGCGAGGCATAGGATGCGTGCTCAGCACAGGGGGGAAGAACTAACGTAAATTAATATTGTAATGATGCCATAAAGCAGAGTAAGCTAATTGCATGAGTATGATAAGCACACAATACAAGCGGCGAATAAATGGAAGAGGCAGGAGCGCATTAGGACGTGGCCTCTCGTAAAGGTAAGTCGTAAAGGCCGCACGCCTCCCTCCAGATGGGGATCGATGCTGGCGCCGGACAGGTTATGGTGCATTATACCCGCGGGGGGCTCCGCTCCCCAGGGGACCACTTCCTAGACCCTGGGATGCCGCGGCGAGACGCCGTCTACGAAGCGGGGGAGGTCGAGTACTAACAAACAACTTCCATCGAATAACGTCACGGTGGCCAGGGGGTCAATCCGAAGCCAGCTGCAGCTTCCCGACAGCCTTTCCCCGGCGCTCTTCCGTCACAATGAAGCCTCCGCCCTTGATACACACCGCGTGTGGTGACGTCATCCGAACAGCCATTTCCTGGATAGAGGCCCAAACCTCCCGACCATTTCACGATTGTTGAGGAAGAAGAAAAGGACACACCGGAAATAGAGGTTTGCCCCCACCCCCCCCACCTCCCAACCCCGAGTGGCCCTGCACGCAAACCGATCATCAAATAACCCAACTATGTCCACTGTAGCCCTCAAGGAATCTACCAGCATAACAAGCAACACGCAGTTGATGTCAAGTATTCACCGCTCCTGCCACTATCACGCAGCCACGGCACACACTACAGCCGTTCTAGGTTAGTCAACTGTGCCGGTTCGATACACTAATCTCACTGAACCCGAAGTACGACAAGAACACCAAGCTCAAATGCAAATATTTTTTTTCAAGTAATCTAAGCAAAGTTCGAGTTCCCTGCGGACGTCCATGTTGACAAACTGATTATATATCTTTTTCCTGTACGTGTTTTGATCGCGATGTACAGCTACGTCCCACGCAGACTTGCTAGATATGATTTTGTGCCGTGTTGACTCACTTCTCTTAAACTTGGTCTCGTATTGATTGGCAAATCAAAAATATTCTAGCTACCGACCACCGCATTTCTGATTAGCCAAGCGCAGCACTGCGATTTGGCGCAGTATTACGTTACGTTCAAGCCGAAAGTGCATTTCTATCCTAATCAGCATATAAATAGACAGCCGAGTTTATGATTTCCCGAAATAATGTTTCTTAGTCGTGCTGTGACCAGGACTCTTTGACAACATGCAGAGTGAAGCAATAGGCAGAAACGCCGAAAATCGCTGGATGTAGAAGGACAAGCTCCCTACGAGGGGTCTCATTATTGCAAAGTGTAAATGTCAATCGCAGGACCAATGTCTGCACTTGGCCCTCACCCTCACTCGCGCTCCGCCCTGTCGCCTGCGTGTACGTCTGCAATATTTATGGGGGGCTGCTGTATTTATGGGGGATCTGTTTACGTAATGGCCTCCACGCATGACAGCCGAATGACACGCTCATTAATGCCGTGCCATCGCCATGTCCATCTGCGGACATTTCACAGAGCTATATTCCCCGCAAAGAAGTTAATTAAGCCAAAAATAAGCGTCCCGATAAATTTCCAGGCGAAATTTTGGACTGCATGAGCTTTTACGTTAGAAAAAAAACTTCCTTTTCCTGAAGACTTGGGCCAAACTTACCTGGCAAAGTCTGCGTGTCGTTGACGCACTGCCCCGGCCTGGGCTCGGGCACCTTGGAGGTGAGGACGGGCAGCCAGGCGGAGGAGGAGGTGGCCTGCTCCTTGAAGCGCCCGAGGAAAGCGTCTTGGATGTCGTCCAGGCTGAAGGTGCAGATGGCCGACCCCATGAGGCCGTTCATGCTCGTGGTGAAGACGGCGTAGAAGCGGGAATCGTCGCCGGGGATCTTGTACACAGACTCTGCGAATGGAAAACTTATTAGCGATATATATTAAAAAAAAAACAAGACTTACCCTGCACAACGGAAAAAACTACCCTTCATTATTTCTTGGAATATGAATGATTTTCGCGAGGTCGCGTTTCACTAAAATACATTACAGCGAACCGGAGAATTTCTCCACATTACCTGCCATCGTTACAAGATTCCATACGTGAATTATAACATACTATCCTGGCGGTTTAGAACAGCAAAACAATCCTGACGTGTGCAAATACTATCTGAATTCATCACTCCGAGGTTAAACCCTATTTCATTTGTAGACATACGAACTGCCGGAAACCTATCATTCCCCGGCGAATGACGCCGGATGGAATGCGTTCCGGAGAAAATGTCGGTCGAAGGTGAAAGAAATTATAAGTGTGGTTCTGTTTACACATCGGAAAGGTGCATTAACAAGCGTTACGGTATGCCTTGTGAAAAAAGGTCTGCCGCATCACAATCGGCAGCCTCGGCACGAGATGTGATTGCAATGTTGACCTTTCTCAAGCATAGCCTCGGCGTCAGTCCGTCACGCGTGAGTCATCGCCTCAGCGTACTTCCCTACGCCGCGCCGCTACGCGTCCCCGCCCGGTTATCGACAAGCGCCACCCGTCAGCAGCGCCCAACCCGCGCTCATACTCACGGATCTCGTTGAAGTAGAAGGGAAACTCTCCCGGGATGGAGCAGTTGAGCCTGGCCTTGAGGTACGTCGCCCAGTTCTGCACCAGGATGTTCTTGCCTCCCGTGTCCTTCTTGCACACGCGGGCCACGCGGGAGTAAACGTTCTTGCCGCAGTTGATGTACTCGACGGCCGTCTCGCGGAAGAAGAACATCACATACTCGCCCACCTCGTAGGATCCCACGAAGTTCGGCTCTGCAAGAGGAACGCCATTAGTGGTGGATCGCCGAGGGAATGATCAATACGGCATTCCGACGTTTCGCCGAGTACTACGGCCTTTATTGAGAAATCACACTTGCCACTACTCCCGCCCCGGCATCCCAGCTGACGGAAGAGAAACTCATCACTCACTGTCCAGCCACTTGGAGTCGTACTTGATGGTCCTCTTGAAGGGGTACTCGCGCCTCTTGGTGGTGAAGTTGTAGAGGTCAGCGCGGAAGATGACCGTGTCGGCCTTGGTGAACTCGGCCACGGTGCCCGAGTACAGGCCGGGCAGGCCGCCGGGGTTGCCGTGCTCTACCCACACGGCCGTGCTGTTGTCGGCGGGGTCGAAGGGGCACTTGGCCACGCCCGAGCCGATGCCAGGCACGTGCTCGTGCCGCGCCAGGTGCGTCATGTTGGCCTGGACGCGAGGGAGACAGGAAAGGGGGATTACATTTGGTTAACCACCATTTGGGGGGCGAAGGCAATGGAATTTCAAAATAAAACGGTCAAGGATATTTTCAACACACGAAGAGATGACAGCGAAGGAAAACCGTCATGGTGAACAAGACCCACAGGCAGTCTCTGCTCGTAAGCAGGTTACTCACATAGATAACCCAGTCTTTGGGGTTGTGGGCGTTGGTGCCGCATATATACAGGCGGTTCTTGGACATGGGCTGGATCACACGGATGTGGTTGCGGCAGTCAAAGTGCTGTGGAAAAGGACACATCACAAGTTAGCTCGATTTTGCACCAAAGATTAAAAAAATAACAGATTCCCTTGTCTTTCCTTACGTGAGGCTCTGTATGTTGTCTATTCATTACGCTTTCGCAAACTAAGATGATGCAAAAGGGATCGTAGTTTCTATTTATAAATTTTATTAATGGATTTTCACGTAGATTTCAAAATACAACACACACACACACACACACACACACACACACACACACACACACGCACGCACACACACGCACGCACACACACGCACGCACACACACGCACGCACACACACACACACACGTGTGCTCCAACCGAGGACGCCCCGAGAGCAAGCGGAGGACGCGGCCAGAGACTCACCTCGGATTTGCCCCGTGACACGCAGCTGGACACGCTCGTCGGCTCCAGCAACATCGAGTCCGTCTGTAAACACAAGAAAAGAGTCAGGCGGTTGTACACACTTTGGGCTACACACTTGAGAAGGTTGGGGAAGGGCAGATAGAGGAGGGGAGGAGGGAGTGGCGGGCAGGAGTCAAGGTAAGGGTAGGGCGACATGGAGGAGAGGGGAAGGGGGAAAGGAATAGGAGAGGAGAGAGGAAGGGGAAGGGGAAAGGAATAGGAGAGGAGAGAGGAAGGGGAAGGGGAAAGGAATAGGAGAGGAGAGAGGAAGGGGAAGGGGAAAGGAATAGGAGAGGAGAGAGGAAGGGGAAGGGGAAAGGAATAGGAGAGGAGAGAGGAAGGGGAAGGGGAAAAGAATAGGAATAGGAGAGGGGAAGGGGAAAAGAACAGGAATAGGAGAGGGGAAGGGGAAAAGAACGGGAATAGGAGAGGGGAAGGGGAAAAGAACGGGAATAGGAGAGGGGAAGGGGAAAAGAACAGGAATAGGAGAGAGGAAGGGAAAAAGAACAGGAATAGGAGAGGGGAAGGGGAAAAGAACGGGAATAGGAGAGGGGAAGGGGAAAAGAACGGGAATAGGAGAGGGGAAGGGGAAAAGAACGGGAATAGGAGAGGGGAAGGGGGAAAGGAATAGGAATAGGAGAGGGGAAGGGAAAGTGGAAAGGAATAGGGAGGAGGGGAAGTGTGGAAAAGGGGGAAAGCGGAAATAGGGAGAGGGGAAGGTAAAAGGGGAAAGGAATAGGAGAGGTGGAAGGTAAAGGGAAAAAGGAATAGAGAGGGGAAGGTAAAGGGAAAAAGGAATAGGGAGAGGGGAAGGTAAAGTAGGAAAGGAATAGGAGAGGGGAAGGGAAAGGAATAGGAATAGGAGAGGGGAAGGGAAAGGGGAAAGGAATAGGAGAGGGGAAGGGAAAGGGGAAAGGAATAGGAGAGGGGAAGGTAAAGGGAAAAGGAATAGGAGAGGGGAAGGGAAAGGGAAAAGGAATAGGAGAGGGGAAGGGAAAGGGGAAAGGAATAGGAGAGGGGAAGGTAAAGGGGAAAGGAATAGGAGAGGGGAAGGTAAAGAGGAAAGGAATAGGAGAGGGGAAGGTAAAGAGGAAAGGAATAGAGAGGGAAGGTAAAGAGGAAAGGAATAGGAGAGGGGAAGGTAAAGAGGAAAGGAATAGGAGAGGGGAAGGGGAAAGGGAAAGGAATAGGAGAGGGGAAGGGAAAGGGGAAAGGAATAGGAATAGGAGAGGGAAAGGGGAAAGGAATAGGAGAGGGGAAGGGAAAGGGGAAAGGAATAGGAGAGGGGAAGGTAAAGAGGAAAGGAATAGGAGAGGGGAAGGTAAAGAGGAAAGGAATAGGAGAGGGGAAGGTAAAGAGGAAAGGAATAGGAGAGGGGAAGGTAAAGAGGAAAGGAATAGGAGAGGGGAAGGGAAAGGGGATAGGAAAAGGAGAGGGGAAGGGAAAGGGGATAGGAAAAGGAGAGGAGATGGGAAGGGGAAAGGGAGAAGAGAGGAAAGAGGAAGGGGAAAAGGAAGGGGAAAGGGAAAAGGAGAAGAGAGGAAAGAGGAAGGGGAGAGGGAGAAGAGAGGAAAGAGGAAGGGGAAAGGGAGAGAGGAGAAGAGGGGAAGGAGCAGTGGGGGAGTGAGAAGGATAAGGGCAGTGGTGAAGACAAGGATAGGGCGAGATGGAGGAAAAGTAAGGGCAATGGAAAGGGAGAAGGGAAGGGGGAAGGAGGAAGGGGTAGGAGGGACAAATGGGTAGGTCTAGATAAGGTTGGGAAGAGGAGTGAGAGATAAGGGAGGAGGAGGGAGTGCAAGGGAGACATGGGAGGGGGGAGATGAGGGGGGGATAGAGGTCTCACTAGATGCCAAGTGGGGAGGGGGGGAGGGAAAGGGAATAGGGGACCAGATACCGCCTCACACCATAGACGGAATCTAGTTAGTCTTGTAGATCAAGGTCTTCTTTTCATTAGGAATAGACCAGCTGTTTCAGATATTAGGTTGAACATTCTAGTTTCCCACGAAGGGGAAAATCAAATAGAATTAGCATAATAAATTGTTTTACTCACAAAAAATACATATCTTAAAGGTAATCAATGAACATTAGATAAAACTAAGCAGACTTATAATCTAAAAATATATATACATATAGGGATTATAATCATAGCCTTAGGACAGATAAATCCCAAATCCCAAACTCTAATGCTAATCCCATTTCAAACTAATACTCATTCCGACAACACTCACCTCACAGTTCGTCTGGCTGACGTTGTTCATGTTAACTCGAATAACTTTATCCCTGAAAATTGAGAGAGAAAAAAAAAGCGTTAGTATGTGACGCATATCTGGTCAGCACGACCTCAGCACGCTAATCATCTCCGTGCCGGCAGTCATGCATGCCCGCACGCAATCCGCCATGCAGAAGGGAAATACTGGCGGCAAATCAGAAGAGCTTAACAAGCATAAACTCGACCCCAATTTATTGAACTTCACCTTTAATCGGCGAGTACATGAGGCTTAAACTAGGGGCTTGGAGGTGGCTAGGGCTAGGGCCACACTAGATAGAAAATCTGGCCAAACAATGTTCATCTAGGGAGAGTCTCGAGAATCATTGGGGGAGGGAGGAAGAGAGAGAGAGAGAGAGAGAGAGAGAGAGAGAGAGAGAGAGAGAGAGAGAGAGAGAGAGAGAGAGAGAGAGAGAGAGAGAGAGAGAGAGAGAGAGAGAGAGAGAGAGAGAGAGAGAGAGAGAGAGAGAGAGAGAGAGAGAGAGAGAGAGAGAGAGAGAGAGAGAGAGAGAAAGAGAGAGAGAGAGAGAAAGGGAGAGAAAGAGAGAGAAAGAGAGAAAGAGGAAAAGAGAGAAAGAGGAAAAGAGAGAAAGAGGAAAAGAGAGAAAGAGGAAAAGAGAGAAAGAGGAAAAGAGGAAAAGAGAGAAAGAGAGAAAGAGGAAAAGAGGGAAAGAGAAAGAAAGAGGAAAGGAGAGGAGGAGAGAGATAATCTGAAAGACAAGATAAATAAACACCCTTCTTAATAAGAGCCTCGCTTACACCGCAAACACAAGGCCCGTGTGTCACCTGGCGAGCTGCGGGCAAGTCTTCCGAGAAGGAGGGGGCCGGAGGGAGAGCGAGAGAGGGCAAAGCAAAGGCAGGTACTGGGGAAGCGCTCGTTATACCACTAATTAATACAGCATTTAGAAGTGGGTAGCTGGAAGGGGAGGAGGAGGAGGGGGAGGAGGAGGAGGAGGAGGAGGAGGAGGAGGAGGAGAGGGAGGGGGTGGAGGAGGTGGAGGTAGAGAGGTAGCTAGGGGGTCGGCTCGGCACAAAACACCTCGCGGGAGTAGCATGATACCGTCCCATTAACATACAAATGTTTCTTGCTCCCTCTTCGGGCTAAATACCTTCATAAAATGCGTTTCCCCCCTCCCCCTCGTCACCCCCCCCCCCCAACCGGAACTATACTGTATCAACGGCCTGATGACAAGGCATTCTTGACGATTTCTTGATCTATAGCGGCATCTTCAAGCCAGGAAGATGACCTCCAGGCAAGCAGCAGCGTGTTGCCTCTCTTGCCCCGTCGGGAGCGCCAAAGAGGTGATTCACGACCATTCGCCTCCGCTTGGCAATATGCAAACATGCGTTGTTTTCAGAACAATGATTCTGGGTCCTCACCTCCCCTCCATCCTGCCTCCTCCCCTCCTCGTCAGTTCCCGTCCCGCCCAACCATCTCAACGCCCCCTCCCCCCTCCATTCCCTCTCGACCTCATCACAAAGCAGGCCATCACACGGCGGACCCGCTCATCCCCTAAAACCGCACAAACACAAACATACACACACACAAATAGGCTCGCAAAGACACACACGGACTCAATATACGATCGCCCTAAGAGGCAACATAATAAGCAGCAATTCGAAAGTTAAAAGGACAGACCAGTCAGTGGCCGTTGCTATATATTCAACGAAATTACGAACAGGCACCCATACGAACCATTTCTGAAGCCGAGCGAAATAGAAGGTTCCCGATTATCAATTGTTTGCACTCAGGAATGCCAGGCGTGTACAAGTGGCAAAAGCACTGGCGTACCTCAGTAAAGGACAGTAGACGCAAAGAAGGAAGGAAAAGGGAAAAGGGAAAGAAAAGGGAAGAGGGAAGGAAAAGGGAAGAGGGAAGAAAAAAGGAAGTAAAGGGGAAAAGGAAGAAAAGGGAAAAGAGAAGGAAAAAGAGGATGAAGGGAATGGAAAAAGGGGAAAGGAAGGAAAAGGAAGAGTAAAAAGAGGGAAAAGAAAAAGAAAGATAAAGAGGAAGAGTGAAGGAAAAAGAAAGAGGAAGAGTGAAGGAAAAAAGAAAGAGGAAGAATGAATGAAAAAAAAGAGTGGAAGGAAGGAAAAAGTGAGAGGAAAAGAGAGGGAATGGGGTCGGGCAAGGCTCGTAGAAAGGTCTCTTCAAACACGCTCACACATACACACACAAGCGCACGTACACAAAGGCACACATTCTACCTCAAGAAAGACCCGCATAAAAGCTGCCATCTGCCAGTCTACATCTTGCCTATTAATTTTATGCAAAAATGTGTCACTGCCAACTGGGCCAATGTTAGCGTAAGCAGCCATTCGGGGAGGCCCCCTGTGGTGTCTTTCTTACCTGGGGGCCTATCCAGGGGGAGGATGCACCCCAACTCCCTTACAAGGGGCACGCGAAAAGGGGGCTTGGCTTGTAAAGTCGAACTACGAAAGCCTGGATGCAAAACCCTAATGCGGTTTATTAAAGCTTATCTCGACTAAGAAGATATTTTCTTTTCGTTTAAAGAATGTGGAAAGGTAAACAGAATGCAACACAGGTAATAAACAAGAAAAAATAGGAGAATTTCATCTCTAAAACGTATCCACACACACACACACACACACACACACACACACACACACACACACACACACACACACACACACACACACACACACACACACACACACACACACACACACACACACACACACACACACACACACACACACACACACACACACACACACACACACACTGCCTTTCCTCCGTGACAAAACCGTATCTCCTCCATTACCAGCATGTAGTGTTCTCTCTTTCCCCCTCATCAGCAAGTATAAGTTTCCTTCCCCTCATATTTTTTCTCCAATACATGTCGGTTGATGGCCACGATGACACTGGGGGAGGGGGAGGGGGAGAGGGGGCATTACACAAGGTGATTAGCAAAGCGACAGGTGGAGTGAACATCCACTCACCGATTTACTTTCGCACAACGGCAATAACCATATCTCCGTCCTCACCCATTCACACATTTTTTTTATTCACAACACGAAGCGGTAAACAAAAACAAACATCAATTTCTTCATGCAACCAGAGATAAAGAAAAAAAAATCATGTTTTGCCCAATTGATATAACACCCCCATCCCGAAGGGAATGAGAGAGAAAGAGAAAGAGAGGGAGAGAGGAGGAGAGGAGGAGAGGAAGAGAGATAGTGAGGGATAGGAGAGAAGGAGAGGGAAAAGGTGAAAGCGAGAAAGAGAGGGGGTGTCTCCACCAGCCAATGCTTTCCAAACACAACCAAGGACCAAACAACATTCAAACAAAAGAAACAAACAATCATAAGAAACAGCAAGCCCGACCAAGAATAAGACGACACCACCAACGGCGCGGGATCAAGTCCTGCACGACTTTTCCTATTCCAATTCCTCTTCCTATTCCTCCTCCTCCGAGCGGTTACGCGCTCTACCCTCCTACCCCCACCTCACTCCCCCGTCGCTGCGCCCGCACTCCTCCATTATGAATGACTTCCTCCTTTATCGCCGCCCGACACCTTCAAGTTCGGTCTCATTCTTGCTATCTGATTACTTGGGAATTTCCGTCCCCGTCACTCTCTCAAACCTCATTATATTATGCGGTTTATACAGTGACGCCCCGCGCGCGCGCGTGTGTGCGTGTGTGTGCGTGTGTGTGTGTGTGTGTGTGTGTGTGTGTGTGTGTGTGTGTGTGTGTGTGTGTGTGTGTGTGTGTGTGTGTGTGTGTGTGTGTGTGTGCGTGTGTGGTGTTTGTGTGTGTGTGTGTGTGTGTTCAAGAGCGCAAAAGCAGAGTGTAAAGACATAAAATCCTGTGTATTTGAGCAACTGAACGACGAGGGGGCCGAGAGAGAGCCGTGCGGTTCATCACACTTGCATGTACAATGATCATTATAACTCGTCGTTATCTTGAGAAACTGCACGGGTAACAATGCGCGCTGCTTCTGCTGTATCCGAGAGGCACGCGGAATCAAACTGCATCACCGCCGCAGATGGCACGACGCCGCCTTATCTCCCCTGTACCAATCTTCGCGACGCCTCACCCATGACCTCCCCCTCCCCCCCTCCCTCACCCCACCAGCACCGTACCCAAACGTAAGTCCTTTGGACTTGGCATCACGACAGTGTACTTTATGATGTAGGTACAACCCTTTTACAGTCTACATTCAGCAAGGGATTTGACAATTAATTCGCACAAACGTCGCCATGCCAATAAATTCATGTACAAGTGGGTGTTTAATGCATAATCGTATTACAAAAAGCGAATAATTAACATTATACATCCCCACATGCTCTCTCTCGCATAAACCAAACTGTTAAAATCTTAGTAACTATTGATAAAACTATGTGTACTTTTACATATGCATGCATGTATGCAGGCATGTACGTATGCACACATGTACATATGCTGTCGAGCCAAGCTGGCACACAAAACTTTCGTAAAGAGAGAAGACAATAAAAAATGTCGGGTCAAAGTTACGAGTTCCCTAATATGCTCACATTTCATAAAAAAGAAAATGTGAAGTTGGGTTTTGCTTTATTGATTTTTGTTGTGCAAGAAACGTGACAAGTTTTGCTCAGTGCCATGGAGCGGAAGGGCGTCGCGCCCCCTCCAAGGAGTCGAACAGGAAATTATGAAAAGAGCGCGAGTAAGGAAGGGTGGAAGGGCGGGGGTGAGGAGCAAAGAGAAGCGGGGTGGCAAAAGGGAATGAGCAGACAGACAGGGGGCTAGGGAGAAGGGAGAGGAGAGGAGGAGAAAGGATAGGGTGAAGGAGGGGGAGGGAGGGAGAAATAGCAACAAAAAAAGAAACAAATACATAGTGAGTCAGTGAGTGAGTGAGTGAGAGAGAGAGAGAGAGAGAGAGAGAGAGAGAGAGAGAGAGTGAGTGAGTGAGTGAGTGAGAGAGAGAGAGAGAGAGAGAGAGAGAGAGAGAGAGAGAGAGAGAGAGAACGAGGAGAAATGATGTGCGGAATAAAGTAGGGAAGTAACCGGCTCGGCGCAACCTGTAATCCTTCAACCTTGAACACACAGTTGGCGACAGATGAACAATCGCCGCGTCCCTCACGCTTTTAATTAACTTGTCCAGCTATATTACGTACCTCGTCCTTCTCTGCCATCACAGAGCTCTGCGAGTCCCGAAAGGCGAGCGCGCCACACTAATTACAGCGAGCCACCCGCGGCATCGGCGAGGTGCACGTGGACGACTGGACACCCCGACGTAACCCCCCCCCCCCCCAACACACAAGAAAGGACTGCGAACGAATTCCGTCGCTCGGCTCTCGGAACAGGCGCTTTTGTTCAACCAAAACAACAGCAAATGTGGCACGGCAGATGACAAGCGAGACTCGTGACAAGTTACCTTGCGTTTAAGGGGAGGGAGTTTCCAATCCCTCCGTCCGTCCTCCCTTCCTCCCCCCCCTTTCCATTCATATTCTTGCTAAATGTTTATAAATCTATGTCTATGTCTCTTCCTGTCTCTCTACACATCTCGCATCTCTCTCTCCTTGCACGGAGCCTCACCATCCCCGCCTCCATTCATAACTTTTAGTGTCCGATGTGCGTCCGAAGAGCCGAGATGACAATTGCCTGTCGGAATTGCTCAGGGCTATTTAATAGGGGAAAATATAACCTCTCTCTCTCTCTCTCTCTCTCTCTCTCTCTCTCTCTCTCTCTCTCTCTCTCTCTCTCTCTCTCTCGCTTTTGTTAGAATGTGTGTGAGAGTGAGAGTGAGAGTGAGAGTGAGAGTGAGAGTGAGAGTGAGAGTGAGAGTGTGTGAGTGTGAGTGTGAATGTGTTTGTGTGAAAAACACACACACAAAGAAAGAAAAAGATAAAGCGAGAAAAAAAGGAAAGAGAAAAAGAAAAGAAAGAAAATAATAGAGAAAGACAGAAAGAAAGAGAGAGACATCTTTAAGCGTGTGCTTCGGGTACCGTTCAGAGCCCGAGCACAGGTGATCGGCCCCCAATGCCCCCCATGCCTCACCGTCCGAGGCATCACCAAGAAGACGGACCGGGGAGACGCCGGTCCCATATGTCTTCATTTTGACATCTCCATTTACAGACTTCCAGACTTTTACTGCCCGACCCAACAGATGAGGGGGAAGTCTCCTCAACTTTTAACTCGACACAGATAACAAAAAAATAGAAAAAATTCAGTCAAGTGGGGAAGTTATCTGGACTGCTGCTCTGAACACGGTGGAGGGGGAGAGAAGGGGAGGGAGGAAGGAGAGTAGGAGGGAGGGAGGGAGGGAGGGAGGGAAGGAGAGGGGGAGGGAGGGAGGGAGGGAGGGAAGGAGAGGGGAGGGAGGGGGGGGGGGGGGGGGGGGGGGGGGGGGGGAGGGGGAGGAGGGGGGGGGGGAGGGAAGGAAGGGGAGGGGGAGGGAGGGGGGAAGGAAGGAGAGGGGGGAGGGGAGGGGAAGGAAGGAGAGGGGGAGGGAGGGGGGAAGGAAGGAGAGGGGGAGGGAGGGGGGAAGGAAGGAGAGGGGGAGGGAGGGGGGAAGGAAGGAGAGGGGGAGGGAGGGGGGAAGGAAGGAGAGGGGGAGGGAGGGGGGAAGGAAGGAGAGGGGGAGGGAGGGGGGAAGGAAGGAGAGGGGGAGGGAGGGAGGGAGAAGGGAAGGAGAGGGGGAGGGAGGGATGGAGAAGGGAAGGAGAGGGGGGGGAGGGAGGGGGAAGGGAAGGAGAGGGGGAGGGAGGGGGGGAAGGAAGGGAGAGAGGTAAAGAAGGAGGGAAGAGAGGGAGGGAGGGGGGGGAGGAAGGAGAGAGGGAGAAAGAGGGAAGGATGTTGAGAGGGAACAGGAGAGGGGGAGGGGGGGGGAGGGGGAGGGAGGGAGGGAGGGGGGAGGGAACATTACGGAGGAGGAGGGTGTAGGGTTAAGGGAGAAGGAAGGAAGAGTAGTAAGGGAAGAGGGAGGGGAGTCCCGAAGGAGGGTAGTACTCAGAAAGAAAGGTAGAGAGAAGGGTAAAAAGAAAGGCAATAAGCCTCGTAGCTGACGAAAGGAAATCAAGGGAGAGAACAGAGTCAACAAGGGAAGGAAGGGAACGGAGTGGGGGGCAGGAGGGGGAGGAGGCAGTCGGAAAAGGAGAGGGCAGGAAAGGTGCAAGGCGAGAAAGCACACAAGGAAAGAAGCGCATCCGCTAGTCCCCTTCGCTCCGCTTTCCTATTTCAAAAGGATGGTTCTTCACACATTCACAGCGTCTAATTTACCACATGCATTTCCGTCGCTGCTTGGATATGCACAGGTAACTAGAGCACCACTATGCAAAGCCAGCCCTGCAAAAAGCGGCCGATTAAAGTTGCCTGCAATTTATGTCTGGATATCAGATAATCCCGCT
This sequence comes from Penaeus japonicus, assembly GCA_017312705.2. Taxonomy (NCBI): domain Eukaryota; kingdom Metazoa; phylum Arthropoda; class Malacostraca; order Decapoda; family Penaeidae; genus Penaeus; species Penaeus japonicus. The sequence continues at coordinate 247,899 of BOPN01000127.1, forward strand.
GCAAAATCCCAGAATGAGAATAGTCTTCCCACACGTTGTCTAAAGAAGAAGTCATGGCTTTGAGGTTCCACTCATAACCGAGACGGGCGTGGATATCAAATACACTTTCTCCTTAATGGAAAAAAGAGAACGCCCTGTATCCTAGGATCCCTTTAAGTTATCACAGGAATGCAATCGTTATTACGCTGCTCATACACAATCATCCTCACCACGCTGCAGAAACATCACTACGCACACACATACACTGCCTCACGAGCTGCAACGCCGCTCACAACATTTGCAAGTTCCGTCTTGGACAAAGTAGGCGTCAACAGTATGACACAAAGCGGCCGGTTTGTGAATATCCTCGAGAAGCTCTTTTCATCTGCAGATTAAAGTTTATCACCGCTTCGTTTAGACGTCTATGTACATTCGCCGCGTCTCAAAGGAAAGGTAAACGCCTGTCCTTAATATCTAAAGAGAAGGAAGGGGGGGGGGGCGAGAGGGTAGAGGGGGAGGGGGTAGAGGGGCAGGGGGCAAGGGGGAGGCGGGCAAGTGGGGCAGAAGGGTAAACACGAGCAAGCGCCGAGAGACCGAGGCCGCCTCGCCTGGGAAACCCTTTTCCTTCCTGCCCTCCTTCCTTCCTTCCTTTGACTTGACTTTATTCACATGCACGCCCCAGCCCCTCCTGCCCTCCCTTGCCTTGTATTTAAGGACCCTTCCCTGAGGACGAAAGACTAACTACTTCTACCTGTTCCCTCCTTCCGTCCCTCCCAAGATGCGCGAAGACCCGTAAGAACGGCACTCGAGCGTCTGGGGAGAGGGAGCCTGCTCTCCCCTCACCCTCGGAAGGAACGGAAGAGGCCTAGCGCCCCTCCGCGGTTCACTTGGGGGAGGGGCGAGAAGGGGAGGCCAGGAGGCGCCTCGGATAACGATGGTCTTGGATGATTATCGCGCCATTAAAAGATACTGTTCTTTCGAAAACACGGAAATTCCGACAAGAAGACTCGTTCGGCCCGATATATAGGCCCATCCCCAGTTACATCGAGCCGTAAACTCAAGACTCGTTTATCCCCCGCACGCACGCGCGCACGCACGCACGCTTTGGCAGACGGAACTACAGCCTCAACAGCCAAGAGGACGGGGGATGGTGGGCGTAAATGCGGTAACGGGAGGGAGTGAACCGCCACCTAAATGAGAACACTAAATTCCCAAGTAAACTGCGGACATATTCTTACAGAAAACAGCAAAGTGAAAAGCGACAACTTCATTAGCTAAAAGACGAGCGGATTAGTAGCTAAATGACGGGCAAAGGGCAATCAAAAGTCTCCTCCCAACACGAGATAACTGCGTATTCAACCAGCAACTGTGCAACGCTCCCCGCTCGTAATGAAGGCCTGGAAGCCATCAAGAGTGAGAGTCACGTCAGGTAGCCCCGGTAGTTGCCAGGTGACCTCCCCAGGGACGCTCTCCGCAACCCAACTTCCCCCGTCCTCCTGTAGCTTTCTTCACCAACCCTCGTCTACACCAGCCATCAACTGCACCGCGCGCCTTCTCGCCCTCTGCTACAAAGGCCTATCATGGACGCCCAATCCAAGAGCAAGATGGCGTGGCGTGCGCTGAGGAAGATACAGAGGGCGGCCTGCACGTCCGGCAGGTAATGGGACAGGGCGACTCCTCCGCGAGCAATTAATCTGACCAAGAAACAACAATGGCGCACAGGCCTATAGCCGCTTCCCCCAATGTCGTTCCAGGTAGAAACCACCGGCTACCTCCTCAGCTTAAACGCCACCAAATCAGTATAATATTCCAAACGGACAAGCATCGAGCGAGCCCAAGGATGAGCTACCCATGTTCAGCACGACGTCCGAGACAAACACGATGATTTATGTAGGCATATATAGGCAGGCAGCAAAAGGGGAATGCAGAAAGGGTTGTGCATTCGGCAACCGAGCGGCGAGGACGTGTGTCGCCTTCAGGGACACGAGTGTCAGGACACCGGTTGCAAATGGAGTGGGAGTATAGAGGCTGACCGAGAGGGAAGTAGGCAGGGAGGGAAAGGCGTAAGAGGAAGGACGGGAGATAGGGAAAGGAGGGAGAGGAAGGACGGGAGATAGGGAAAGGAGGGAGAGGAAGGACGGGAGATAGGGAAAGGAGGGAGAGGAAGGACGGGAGATAGGGAAAGGAGGGAGAGGAAGGACGGGAGATAGGGAAAGGAGGGAGAGGAAGGACTTGAGATAGGGAAAGGAGGGAGAGGAAGGACGGGAGATAGGGAAAGGAGGGAGAGGAAGGACGGGAGATAGGGGAAAGGAGGGGAGAGGAAGGACGGGAGATAGGGAAAGGAGGGAGAGGAAGGACGGGAGATAGGGAAAGGAGGGAGAGGAAGGACGGGAGATAGGGAAAGGAGGGAGAGGGAAGGACGGGGAGATAGGGAAAGGAGGGAGAGGAAGGACGGGAGATAGGGAAAGGAGGGAGAGGAAGGACGGGAGAGAGGGAAGGAGGGAAGGAGGAAGGACGGGAGATAGGGAAAGGAGGGAAGGAGGGAAGGACAGAGGGAGAGAGAGGGAGAGGGAGAAGGAGAGCGAGAGAGAAAGAGAGAGAGAAAGAGAGAGAGAGAGAGAGAGAGAGAGAGAGAGAGAGAGAGAGAGAGAGAGAGAGAGAGAGAGAGAGAGAGAGAGAGAGAGAGAGAGAGAAAGAGAGAGAGAGAGAAAGAGAGAGAGAGAGAAGGAGAGAGAGAGAGAAAGAGAGAGAGAGAGAAGGAGAGCGAGAGAGAAGGAGAGCGAGAGAGAAGGAGAGCGAGAGAGAAGGAGAGCGAGAGAGAAGGAGAGCGAGAGAGAAGGAGAGCGAGAGAGAAGGAGAGCGAGAGAGAAGGAGAGAGAGAGAGAGAGAGAGAGAGAGAGAGAGAGAGAGAGAGAGAGAGAGAGAGAGAGAGAGAGAGAAGGAGAGCGAGAGAGAGAGAGAGAGAGGGAGAGCGAGAGAGAGAGAGAGAGAGAGAGAGAGAGAGAGAGAGAGAGAGAGAGAGAGAGAGAGAGAGAGAGAGAGAGAGAGAGAGAGAGAGAGAGAGAGAGAGAGAGACGGAGGAAAATGAAGGAATAGAGAAGTGGAGAGAGAGAAAGGAAGGAATAGAGAAGTGGAGAGAGAGAAAGGAAGGGAGAGAGAGGAAGGGACAGAGGGAGAGGAAGGGAGAGGAAAGGCGGACAGAGGGAGAGGAAGGGAGAGGAAAGGCGGACAAAGGAAAAGGGAGGGAGAGAGAGAGGCGGACAGAGGGAAAGGAAGTGAGAGAAAGGGAGAAAGAGAAGAGGAGCAAAATAGACGGGAGGCAAGGAGGGAAAGGAAGGAAGTGAGATGGAGAGAAAGTAGGAAAAGACATGACTAAAGGGGAAGAGGGGCATACAGAAGAGGAAGTTCCCCAACAAAGCGGAACTTAGGCACTCATGGCAAATATTAACATGAGCGGAATGCTGAAGGAATAAGCTGATGTTTCTTCCACCAAAGCCTTCCCGTAAAATGCCATACACTGTTGCAGAATACGCAAATGAGCACCGAATTGACATAGAGCAATGCGAAAGGACTTGGCCTCAGCAGCGCGAGAAAAGCGCGACGGCGGCGGCGGTCTCATTGGCTGGCGAAGCACGACTAGAGTTTGTATGCCCGATGCCCGACCGATCGCGCATGACCGGGACCGATCTGACTTTTAAAAATGGGGGTTAGATGGTCATTTGGCGTTTTAACTTTTTTTTCTTAGATGTTAACTGAGGATCACGCTAGTTTATGGCTGACTGACTTCAAGGAGCATACTCAAGTTCACGTTAATATACACAAAAAATCGTATTAAAATATATTAAAATATATTAAAATATCTACATCCTAAAACTTTCCGCGAATATGAAAAGGTGCTAACACCCGGAAAGGATACACGAGAGGAGGTTCCGAAACATCTCGGACAAAAACGATTCCTCCCAAAAATGATTTTTTAAACAGATGGGAGCCTGCCTGTTACTCATCATTCCGAGATGTCAACAATTGTCTCAATAAGCTTGTCGAAGTCAAAAGCACCTCAAGAAGCCGTCTCCACGTTTTAGGAAAGAAGGGGAGAGGAACGAGAAGAATGAGAAGAGGAAGTAGAGGAGGGGAAGGAAGAACGAGAGAGAAAAGGGGAAGAGAACGAGAGAGGGAGAGAGAAAAGGGGAAGAGAACGAGAGAGGGAGAGAGAAAAGGGGAAGAGAACGAGAGAGGGAGAGAGAAAAGGGAAAGAGAACGAGAGAGGGAGAGAGAAAAGGGGAAGAGAACGAGAGAGGGAGAGAGAAAAGGGAAAGAGAACGAGAGAGGGAGAGAGAAAAGGGAAAGAGAACGAGAGAGGGAGAGAGAAAAGGGGAAGAGAACGAGAGAGGGAGAGAGAAAAGGGGAAGAGAACGAGAGAGGGAGAGAGAAAAGGGGAAGAGAACGAGAGAGGGAGAGAGAAAAGGGAAAGAGAACGAGAGAGGGAGAGAGAAAAGGGAAAGAGAACGAGAGAGGGAGAGAGAAAAGGGGAAGAGAACGAGAGAGGGAGAGAGAAAAGGGGAAGAGAACGAGAGAGGGAGAGAGAAAAGGGGAAGAGAACGAGAGAGGGAGAGAGAAAAGGGGAAGAGAACGAGAGAGGGAGAGAGAAAAGGGAAAGAGAACGAGAGAGGGAGAGAGAAAAGGGGAAGAGAACGAGAGAGGGAGAGAGAAAAGGGGAAGAGAACGAGAGAGGGAGAGAGAAAAGGGGAAGAGAACGAGAGAGGGAGAGAGAAAAGGGGAAGAGAACGAGAGAGGGAGAGAGAAAAGGGAAAGAGAACGAGAGAGGGAGAGAGAAAAGGGGAAGAGAACGAGAGAGGGAGAGAGAAAAGGGGAAGAGAACGAGAGAGGGAGAGAGAAAAGGGGAAGAGAACGAGAGAGGGAGAGAGAAAAGGGGAAGAGAACGAGAGAGGGAGAGAGAAAAGAGGAAGAGAACGAGAGAGGGAGAGAGAAAAGGGGAAGAGAACGAGAGAGGGAGAGAGAAAAGAGGAAGAGAACGAGAGAGGGAGAGAGAAAAGAGGAAGAGAACGAGAGAGGGAGAGAGAAAAGAGGAAGAGAACGAGAGAGGGAGAGAGAAAAGGGGAAGAGAACGAGAGAGAGAGAGAAAAGAGGAAGAGAACGAGAGAGAGAGAGAGAGGAAGAGAGAGAGAGAGAGAGAAAAGAGGAGAGAGAGAGAGAGAGAGAGAGAGAGAGAGGAGAGAGAGAGAGAGAGAGAGAGAGAGAGAGAGAGAGAGAGAGAGAGAGAGAGAGAGAGAGAGAGAGAGAAAAAGAGAAAGAGAGGGAGAGAGAGAGAGAGAGAAGAGAGAGAGAGAGAGAGAGAGAGAGAGAGAGAGAGAGAGAGAGAGAGAGAGAGAGAGAGAGAGAGAGAGAGAGAGAGAGAGAGAAAAGAGGAAGAGAGAGAGAGAGAGAGAGAGAGAGAGAGAGAGAGAAAAGAGGAAGAGAGAGAGAGAGAGAGAGAGAAAAGAGGAAGAGAGAGAGAGAGAGAGAAGAGAGAGAGAGAGAGAGAGAGAGAAAAGAGGAAGAGAGAGAGAGAGAGAGAAAAGAGGAAGAGAGAGAGAGAGAGAAAAGAGGAAGAGAGAGAGAGAGAGAAAAGAGGAAGAGAGAGAGAGAGAGAAAAGAGGAAGAGAGAGAGAGAGAGAAAAGAGGAAGAGAGAGAGAGAGAGAAAAGAGGAAGAGAGAGAGAGAGAGAAAAGAGGAAGAGAGAGAGAGAGAGAAAAGAGGAAGAGAGAGAGAGAGAGAAAAGAGGAAGAGAGAGAGAGAGAGAAAAGAGGAAGAGAGAGAGAGAGAGAAAAGAGGAAGAGAGAGAGAGAGAGAGAGGAAAAGAGGAGAGAGAGAGAGAGATAGAAAAGAGGAAGAGAGAGAGAGAGAGAGAGAGAGAAAAGAGGAAGAGAGAGAGAGAGAGAGAGAGAGAGAAGAGAGAGAGAGAGAGAGAGAGAGAGAGAGAGAGAAAAGAGGAAGAGAGAGAGAGAGAGAGAGAGAGAGAGAGAGAGAGAGAAAAGAGGAAGAGAGAGAGAGAGAAAAGAGGAAGAGAGAGAGAGAGAAAAGAGGAAGAGAGAGAGAGAGAAAAGAGGAAGAGAGAGAGAACGAGAGGAGAAATTTCGCGGGTGGAAGGACACATGGATAAATATTTAAAGAACAGAAAGGCGAGAGGGGGGGAATATTTATGGATATGAGATGAGAAAGTTTGAAGAAAGGAAGAGAAAAAGTTAAGCGAGAGGATATATGAGGAAAAGAAAGCGTGACACAAGGGTGGGAGAGAATGGCAGGAAATGAGGAAGGGAGAGGGGATGGAGGGATAGAGGAAGGGAGAGGAGAAAGAGACGGAGGGAAGGGAGGGGAGAAAGAGACGGAGGGAAGGGAGGGGAGAAAGAGACGGAGGGTAGTGAGGGTGTTGGGGTGGGAGTGGAGAGTGCGTGCGGGCGCGCGTGTGCGCCAAGTAGCCAGCGCAAGGGTATTCAGTATGCAGAGTCCGTGTAGGAGACTGAGGTCTTGGTTGGGTGATTATGATGTATTCATCGGGGGCCGCAGACTCAGGGCAGCGCACCCATGATAACAGGTAGTGGTGCTTCCCCGCTCGCTCACCTGCATCGACACGCATTCCCCGCACTCCCTGCCCACCCATGCCCTTCCCAATCCCCACCAGTGCCGTGTCATCCCACGCTGACACTTCATTCCCTCACTTAACTCGACTCGCTCGCTCACATGTCTTCTCTGTCCTTAACAAATGGTATACACGTCTAAATCGTCTCCCTTCACACCCTCAGTCATTGTCATAATCCTAAACCTCTTTTTACAACACTTGCCAAGTTACTATTGCTCAGAGCCATCCACCTACCAGCATATCTAGCAAACACCCGAACGCCCCCACAGTGCCACAGCAGAAGGCATCCTTATTTCCTGCGCCCCCCCCCCCCCTGCCCCCGAGGCACCACAGCACGTGTTTGTGGCAAGAGGAGGCCCCGCCCCGCCCCTCGCGAGTTCATGTCCGCGATGGAAAGCTTCATAAAATAAAACCGACTTTCTTCCCCCGAACGCCTGCTTGCGTCCTCGCCCCATTAATATTTACAGCCTTAAAGCTCACCCTCCCGCGCGCGTACTCATCCCACTTTAAGCCTGTCTTTATAGACTTCGCTTTTTTCCTCCCAAGTCTGTCAGTTCGCGCAATTATCGTCACGACCATCACTTAACCTCTCTGTTCAGGGCAGACCCTAACAGCGGATCTCTGTGGTATTATCTCACGCTGTCCCTTGGGCCGAATACCCACCTTACCAACCGCCCGCCCACCCACACCCACCGTCCGTCTGTCCCTCCCTCCCTCCCTCCCACTCTGCTCATCAATCTATGCAAAAACACCAAGCTGCAAAGTCGCGAGATTCATTCAACATGAGCATCAGCGATTGTGCATCAAGCTGCAGTTCTATTTATGGCAGCGCTTTTGACCATGAATATATTGTATGACGCAACTTCAGAGTCGTGTTGTACATCGATGCATTCTCCTCCGAGATGCCTATCCTATCGCGCGCCCAACACAAATCGGCGTTATCTCCTCGTGTCTGAGAAGTAGCTTCGTAAAGTATGCCACCGAAGGAGCCTCACCGTGGATTTGGCGTGGCCTTAAACAAGAAGTCTTTTTGTAACAGCTTCAAGCTCGCTCTATATAATTAGGAAATATATTTTTTAATAGTGGTGTTATTTTACAATGTATATATGTATGTTGAACAATGATAGGTTTCTATATCAAGTCGACATATTTAAATTTTCTTATTAAATGTATTGCATTACTCAATGATTATCAACTTATCTATATTGGGGCAAAGTACCCAATTTTGAAGCGAGAAATGTCCCATATAATAGCCTAAAACCGAAAGCTTCACCTGTTTAATTGTCCTTGCCTGCTTCCCCATTAAGCCTCATCCTATTTACTCCCGAAACAAAACCACCCGCAGCCAGCGCCGACCGTGTCCGTGTGACACAACCTCATGTCATCTGCATTCTCATATCCGGTTTCCCTGCCCCTCGCCGCTTCCGTGTCCAGCACACCTTTAAGCGCTGCCTCTCAGCACACCTTGCATCTTTACACTGACCCAAGACAGGCCTGCGCGTCACGGCGGGCGGGCGGGCGGGCGCGTCCGTTCGACGACCCTTCGGATCAACAGCCGTACAACGCCTCTACATTACGAAAGAGAAGTCACTCAAGTGAGACGCGCGGAGAGGGACAAACTGCGTCGAGAACTCTCAGAGCACATGACCTGTAAAGAAATGAAGGAACGGGACCGCAAGGAGAACCCGTGCGGCCGCATTAATGACGTTAGACGCAAATCTACAAACCAAATTCATTTTTTCCCTCGCAGTGTAAACGGACCACAAAAAACACATCTTTGCTATTCATGAGTTTTTTTTCCTCCCAGTTTCAGAAAAGAATGTGCTCGATGTAAAACCTCGGACCATTTTTTACTTCTCCTCGTGACTAACAAAAACGAAAGAAGAAAAGAACGGGACCTCTAGAAAAGATGTACAGTTTCATCAGAACAATGCAAAAGAGCCATGAGGGTCCGGCTGCCGGAATTGTTTAAGCGGAAACTGGTCAGGTTTTTACGAATTCCGAGTCAGTCAGGCATGAGAACCTTGGCAGGGGAAATACAAAACTCCGCCAGGGCTGCGAGCATATAATACCCGGACCTGCCCCAACGAACATTCTTACAACTTGCAACAACCTTCAATCTGCTTTAGAGCTTTTCAAATATTTCTTTCTCTCGCAAGTTGCCCGAGGCGACAGCAGAGATAGTGGCGGAGGAAGCCATCGACGTTTCAAAGCTCCCGAAATTTCGAAACCAATCTTGCGTGGCGCGCATCCAGCGGACGAGGGAACGCGGCACAAGCATCCGGCTGAGAGCGCGTCCCCGCCCGTCCTACAGGTGAACAGAACTATCAATCGTTTGCCAATACCAAGCGATGAGAGAGGCCATAAGGTTGCCTGCAAATCGATCGTCCGATTGGAGACGCTCCATCCACTGCTGCTCTCTGCTAATGTTCTCTTGAGTAGACGCTACGAAGCAGACACTTCCCCTTGCCGGACCTCCTTTATTTTTCTCTCTCTATCTTATTACAGTCTCTCCTCTCTTCACACATCCTTTCTCCTCCCTCCTACTTCCTTTCCTCCTCTTCCTCCTCACTCCACCCCCTCCACCCCCTCCCTCCCTCCCTATTTTCCTCCTCCACTTCCCTTCTTCCCTACCTACCCTCCTCCTCTTCATCCTCTTCCTCCTACAACACACTCTATTCCTTCCTTCCTACCCTTATCCACCCACCCACCTATCCACCCACCCATCCCCTCCCTCCCTCCCTCCCTCCCTCCTATCCTTTTTTCCCCCATTCTCATCTCTCTCTCTCTCTCTCTCTCTCTCTCTCTCTCCATCCCCTCCCCTCCCCTCCCCCCGCATCCCAGGTAAAGAGTCCTAAGCTACTTGGGGGTGGCATCGACAGGTAATCGCGGCGCTGTCCCTCTCCCTGTCTATCATCTGTCCACACCTCCTTACCCCCGCCCGGACACCTGGTGGGGGGGTTGGGGGGCGGTCGGGGAAGCCTGTGGGCGAACGGGTTCACATCAGGGGGATACGAGTCCCCCGGGGGCCTGTGGGCGCAATGGAAGGATGCCCTTGTTATGCCTACAGGAGGTGGGAAGGAGGGGGTGAGAAGGGCGAGGAGGGTTACTATGAACCCGATGGGGTGGAGGAGAAGGGAAGAGAGAGGAGGGAGGAAGTAAAAGGAGGAGAAGGAGGAGGAAGAGGAGGAAGAGGAGGAAGAGGAGGAAGGAGGAGGAGGAGGAGGAGAAAGAAGAAGGTGGAAGTAAAAGGAAGGGGAGGAGGAGATGGAGGAGGAGGGAAGAAGTAAAAGAAGGAGGAGGGAGGAGGAAGTAAAAGGAGGAGGAGGAGAAGGAAGAGGAGGAGGAGGAGGAGGAGGAGGAGGAGGAGGAGGAGGAGCAGAAGAAGGGGAAGGAGAAAAAAAAGGGGAAGGAGAAAAAAAGGGGAAGGAGAAGAAAGAAGAGGAGGAAAGATGCGAGAGGAAGAAATAAGAGGAAGGAGGAAGATAAAGAGGATGAGGAGAAAGAAGAAGAAAGGTGAAATAGGAGGAGAGGCAAAGAAGGAATAAAGTAAATGAGTATTTGACACCTGCCGCAGAACGACACCAACATTTGCGGGAGATCCTTTGAAACGAAAGACGCATGAAGAAACATTGCGTTAAAAATAGAATGATGTCGAAATGATAAAACGAAAAGAAAGAGGGGAGTAAAGGACGTTAGAAAGAAGTCAAAGAAAGAAAAAAGTAGAAAGAAAAGAAAGAAACGATAAAATATATGTCCTTCAACTCGACAACCACGCATGACTGCATCGAGAACTAAACCTAACAACCACAAACCGCATAGAATACTTACATGGCGCCCACATAGAGCATATCCCTGGCCTCGTCCATGTGGAAAGTCCGGTAGTACAGGCGGCCGCACGTGAACTCCCGCACATGATCTGCAAACAAAAAGAAATGGATACTGTACTGTATATACTACACACAGAGTACACCCGTTTGCAATATTCCCTTGCAACAACAAAAATTTATCCTTGCAGAACATTTTTTTCTCTCCCTGTTCCTATACATTAGCTTTAATCAACATTCTGCATTCTACCTTAACACACTTTCTAAGAAAACACATATTAAAGCCCTGCCGCTGATTGGCTAACGGGCTCAGGCAAGTCCAGCCAATCAGCTGTTCCAGGAACTAATCAGAAGTTAGTATTAAGAAAGACAAACACTTCAAGTTCACTCTATGGGATCTCGTGAACGGATGACAAATATTTTCCTTGCAAGATTTCCCATCACCCTTTCCCATCAGTCGAGCGCCAGGTAGAGCTTGCAACTGAAAATCCGAATTGCAGTGCCGAATGCATCTGTTCGTTTGTCTCGCGAAGTCTAAGTTTGGGAGATGCATTTTCTGACCACTTCAGGGTAATGATCAGTGCATTATAAAAATTAATTAAATTAACAGATAAATCCGCAAAAAGATAAACAAGTAAATCAATAAGGAAGTGAATAAACTGGTAAGCAAACAAATAATAAACCCAATAAATAAGGAAGAAACAGGATATAAAAGCCATCGAATAAAACAAACAAACAAACAAAAATATATTCGTTCCGCTACGCTCAAACTAGACCCTGGTCTTGCGAGAACTCCAAACTTAATTTTCCAACTTTTCTATTTCTTGAGCGTCAAGTGTCTTTACTTGATACAACAACCTTCTTCGCCCGGCAATTCCTCACCCAATTCCTGGGCTTTTTTCCTCCTTTTCCCCCTCCGGCGTTGGCTTGGCAAGACTGGGTTTCTTTCTACAATTTGGCCGTTGTACTATTGACAGCCTGGTTGTTAAGTCACGGAGGCGGGACAGAGGAGGGGTTGGCCCTGGCTGAGAGGGTTCCATTAGCGCTGTACCTTCAGTGCATGGACAATGAAATTCGGCAATGTGCAAATACAACCAGACTGGTTGCCAACAAAAACTCAAACCTAGGGGGGTGTACATTTCTTGCCCCGGCCTCTGAGTGGGGAGCAGTAATACTAGTATTATTATTTAATATATCAACAGCTAAAGCACAACAGTTACAGCAAATGGTATTGTCAATTTTTGAACCTAGGGTAATGCGTTTGATTGCACTTTTTTTTCAAACTACCTGCAAAAGACACCTTTAGAAATTCTGTCTTAGGGTACAAAGCCGCACCACCTACAGACTCCATCGCGGACCGAACCTCTAGCCCTCGGGCTGTAGTACCTCGCCGCCTGACATTGCTTTAAACTGACGCAGCAGCCACAGGAATATATATATATTTGTTTTACGGCGGCCTCTAACATAGGTCCGCATCTCTCCTCTCCCAGTATGCAGACCACGAATATCTCCCCCCTCCTTGCACGGTGAAGTCTGTCCATGGCAGCTCTTGGACCAGCGTAGAAGTGGATATACCGATAGCTATCAAAAATCCCCTCCATGTAAGATGCAAGATAGTTTGATGCCTTTCCCATACTCGGACCAAAACAAGCGAGACACTGACGGCGCCATCTGACGAAGACCTAAACGCTTCGAAGGCTCCTGAGGTGCTACGGCTCCCTTTATCCACTTTCTTCCCTGTTGGTACCAGATTTCCACCGATAAATATCGACGGACTTACAGCGTTATATGGAATACTCCCTGACCTTCAATCTTCAAATCCACATCTAGTTTACATCCTAAACAATGCTCTGATAGCAGTTTAATATGCTAAGTCAATTAAAATAAGCCGCTACGCCTTAACATAAATATTGTTTTCAAGAGCAAGTCAAATCCCTGTGAAAATGCATCTTCGCTTTTTAAGGCTTTGCTTGCCCTATTCTTCATATATATCATACACTACCATGCCTCATCCTCATATCATTATCATTATCATCACCATTATCGTTATTCCCACACTCACTCAGAGACAAGCCCCATCTACACATAAATAACGCAAATAAATGTACATAAATATCCATAAACATACATAAAATATATGAAACCAAACATCCATAAACGCACACTAAACACTTATCATGACGACATTCATTATGTACTTTTTTTACATGCAATAACGGCACACAAATTCGTCAAAAACATGTTTTTTTTATGTGAATAATTGCATTTGATATTTTCGAGTTCAATGGGGAAAAACATATATATACTTACCACGCCATCAATAGAACATTTCATGTGCAAAATTGGTTAAACTAGAACCAAAACATTTAATATTTGACGTAATCCTTCACTTTTGATACGCCATACAAAGCCACCCCCGGCTATCACTTTCCCCAACCGGCCGCCAGCTCGCCAAATCGACTCGAACTGATACGCTGTAGTTTATATAATCGGCGTCGCGCGAATTCGAGAACGCTTTAAATATAATCCATTCCGGATTCGTGCGGCCGGATGTATTGCAGTGGGCGAAGCGGTTCTCGCTAATACAAGTTTATCCTTTTTTCTGACCCCGTTTTTATTTTCTTATTTTTTTCATGGCAAGAACCGACACGTGGCCTGGGTTTGCTAAAGTCAATCTTTAAATTGTGTCTTGCAATAGAAAGTTCACAATATACCCCTCTCTGTTCTAAAAGCATGAGTTCTACACACTGTTCCATATCTATATATCTTTACTATCACAATGTTATCAGTTTAATATCTCTGGGGGGAAACGAAAATAGAAAAATACATGACCAACACACACGCTCGCTTTAATAATTCACATATATGGATTACCTACCAGTCCCTACACAGGTAAAAAAAAAAAATACATTGATGGAATTTTCAAATATTAATTCTAAGGTATATCTCCACCAGTAAATAAAAGGCAGGGATGCGGAAAGAGAAAGAAGAAAGTAGAGAGAGGGAGAGGGGGAGAGGGAGAGGGAGAGGGAGAGGGAGAGAGAGAGAGAGAGAGAGAGAGAGAGAGAGAGAGAGAGAGAGAGAGAGAGAGAGAGAGAGAGAGAGAGAGAGAGAGAGAGAGAGAGAGAGACTGACAGAGAGAGATAGAAATAGAGAAGGAAAGAAAAAATCCCTAAGATTATTCCACAAGATGAAAAGCCAGACCAACAACAGACCGAGATCCAAACATTACAAGAATACGGCAACACGAAGGACGAGGTGCGTGACGTCACCGAAGGAGCCCGGACGGACCCCCCCCCCCCCCCCCGGCCAGCGCACTTCAGGAATCGCCTTCCTAGTTTCCCTCCCCGGCGACCCGAGAGAGAGTGACGGATCCCGAACTAGCGTGTCCCAGAGTTGTTCCCTCGCCTAATTCATCTTAATCACCTGGACTTTTAGTTGCAGTGTACTTAGCCAACACGACTGTGTGTTTTGCAGAGCGAACCAGCCAATTAGGATCATTAAGGCCACTACACATGAACCCGGGCAATTAACTTTACTAACAAACCATATGCAAATTCCAGGAGAAGCATTAACAACGCACTTGCACTATTTTTTATCTGTTCACGATGGGGCACACGCGAACACTGTTCACGGAACATTTTAAAGGTAAAGCAGA
>BOPN01000127.1:277099-279599 GCA_017312705.2 Penaeus japonicus
TACGACAGAACTGTCAAGCGACCTGGCAGGGGTTAGAGGAGTGTCTGGAAAAGCTGACGTAAAATAATGGAAGATGTACGAAAAAAGCCTTTACACACGTTTGTGTTTATTATAACCAGCATTTTATTTCGACGAGTTTTTTAATAATCCAAATTCTTATGAGTTTCGGGAAATACTATATTTTGAAAAATCAGTAAAATCCATCTGGAAATAGTACATGTACCCTTAAAACATCCTCTGGCATGAACATTTTTCATCAATCGGATCTCAACTAACTCCTCTCCATTTTTCTGTTCTTTCAAATTAACCCAACAGATTTCATACAATAAAAACAGACAATCAAGAGGCACATTGTTATAATATTAGCCAATCTTTATGTTGCTACGGCATCTAACTACAACTAACTGAACGCTAGTTTTTGGTTTTATATCAGCCAATCACATCCCTTCTCCTTCCTCACTCAAACCCTATATTCAGACCATAGCCTGACGTCGCATCGAAGAAATCTCATTATATAGAAAGGGCTGCGCGTGAACGCCGTCTTCACACTTGGAATTCGTTTAATATCTAATTTCCATATCTGTTTCGGTTATAATTCAGAATAATTCTATTCGCCTTCTGACGCGCCATCCAATTAAGAAGTAATCGCAGATCTGTTACAAATTCCCCTACGTCGTGTTTTCATCAAACTGTTATCATGCTCTAGTAAATATTCAAGTGCTAGCATGAATCTCCAACGCAAAAATGTTGGTTTCCTGCTATTTCAAGTTGTAATGTGAAACTCGAGTTCTTGTGTGAAGAAAACTCTCATTTGTATAATAAGCACAATCAATCATGTGGATAAGGTCTTTGATAATAGTATTTAACACACACTGACCACCCCCCTACAAAAACGAATCACATTAAACGAATGTACATTATTACCTGCACGACCGATATGGCAAATTGCTCGCTTGCAATACCGACGCGGTTTGAGCTCCCAACAGCCTGGGCGATCGCGGCGCGGCCGAGGTCCGTCTGGAAAACACCAATTACCTACACTCCTCTATGTAGCTACATTCTTGCTATCCTCGACCCCCAGGTCCCCGCCCTAAGATCCTGGGGTCCCTTTCACAGCCCTAGCCACCCCCTAGTTCCAATCCCCCCCCCCCTCCCTCTCACCAACACCCCAGCCCCACGGCCAATCTTCATTCTCAGAGGGAACACGTCATTGCAACTTCCTTATCACTGGGCTGCTACTCGAGACAGCAGCTCGAGAGCTCCGAAATAAGACTCACCACTACCTTCTTATTGCCCGAGGCCTTCTGTGTTGACATTTTTTCGAGAAAAAATCTGAGTGAAATATGTAGAGTGATAACAGCGCAGCCTCGATATAAAAAATAAAAATCGTTGGTAGTGGCATCGGAAAAATATTTATTAAATAATTCTGAACAATACGAAAGGGACCGTGGCAACATTTCCCATACCGATAAGCAGAAAGAACGGCATTAATTTGCATACTTATATCCAATTAAGTCAAATACACCTAATCGAGATGCATAAGCTTAGATAGATAAATGGCAGCAAGCACGCACGCCAGGCAATCATCAGGCCAATCACACTCCTTTCTTTGGGTCGCGCAAACGTGTGGTTAAGTAATTTACATCTTAATCACTCCGGTGTGTCATGCAGGCAGCTGCGCCTCCACGCGGGGCACGAGCGAAATCTTGGGACTGTCGACATCACTTTTCGTTTTTTTTTTTTTTTTTTTTTTTTTTTTTTGGGGGGGGGATTCCTTGGCGTGGCTTTCCATGGATTATTGTGATCGATCTAATGGATATCACTGACGATTTCGGCTGGTTAGAAAAAAAAAATCTTGTTTATTGGCCTTTCGTTCTAAGAGGAAAAAGGTTTGTACACATAAAGCTAGATATACTGCCAGGATGATAATGATATAAAGCTCGAAGCAAGCACAGTCTCGGCGCCTGTGATACTCGGCGGTGGAAGTCGCAGAAATGAGCATGAATAAAAAAAAAGTCTTATTCGAGAAACTTCTACCAAAAAGAACCAGTAAAAGCCAATCAAACTTGATGAAAATATTATCTCCCTTCCCACTGCACTGGCCAAATGGCTCAGGGATACCAAGAGTTCGTAAGTAAAAAAACGAAGCAAGCTCTGGAGGAACATCTTGTAATGGCTACATTAACCCACTCGCGCGCCCAAAATACCAGACTTATTTCCAACGGTCTGCAGCAACCGCCATGAGTCCCGTCGAAAACTTCTCGAGGAGTTTTATTCGAAGCGCAGTTTTTCCAAGAGCCCCTATTTGGCGCCGCGAATCTCCACCGCCGAATAATAACCAAAGCCACTTAGAACTATCGACGGACATTCACACTCCCCAAACCATATCTTCCGAACACAACACCTCCCATATCCCCTTCCCCTTCACCCCCCACCCACCCTACCCTACCCCCTTATCCGTTTGCTCGGCGAAGCCAACTTTTGTAGCATCCGGCGGAGA
>BOPN01000127.1:284599-287099 GCA_017312705.2 Penaeus japonicus
GATTAAAAAAAGGAGGAGGAGGAGGAAAAGAAGAAGAAGAAGAAGAAAAAGAAAAGAAGGTTAAAAAGGGAGAAGAAGAATAAGAAAGGTGAAAAAAAGAATAAGAAAGGAGAAGACAGAGGTAGAAAGAAGATGAAGAAGAAGAAGAGAAGAAGTAGAAGAAGAAACGATAAGTACAATTTATTTCTTTTATTGAATGCGATAGTTCTGGTTCATACCTGTGTTTGAAAAGAAACATGCATTGCTGCTCATCAAAAGGCCGTTACACACTGCCTGGCTCAGTTGCAAGCCCGCCGTAGAGATGTAACGAAAATTGGCGAAACGAGTTCTTTCCGTTAACAAAATAACAGACATACTTGATGAGGAAAGCCAATCGTGAAGCACAGGATACATGAATAACCAGGATTCCGAAAGCTTCGAAGCTTCAAGAACCACGAAGCTCTATGAACGCCCCGGCGGCAGAACATTCATCAAGAGAAACGCCACTATACGATCCATGAGCTGAAGCTGAGCCGACAGGGAATCATTCCATAAACAATGATCCAAAGCTCAATGTCAAATAGATATTTTTTATCTTGAGGGGTGGAGCGTGGGGGGGGGGGGGCAAGTGAGGTGGGGGGGATAGGGAGCGAATTTGAATCATGTTCCGAATCCTCCTACAGTGTACAAACCGATCATGCAACGAAGCTCCAATGCTACAGAGTTGAGGTTTCTTTGTGCACGAGAATGAGCCGTTTCTGATGTCGGAGACTGATGGATGGCGACAGGAAAGAATAACTTGAAAATACTTCTGATAAATGACGTTCAAGCAGTTATTCATATTTAATTAAGGTCGTTATTTTTCATATGAGGATTTTGAATGTGGGTTGGCACACATCGGATTATATCTGTTGATCTATCTATCTCTATCTATCTGTATGAGAGAGAGAGAGAGAGAGAGAGAGAGAGAGAGAGAGAGAGAGAGAGAGAGAGAGGAAGAGAGAGAGAGAGAGAGAGAGAGAGAGAGTGAGAGTGAGAGAGAGAGAGAGAGAGAGAGAGAGAGAGAGAGAGAGAGAGAGAGAGAGAGAGAGAGAGAGAGAGAGAGAGAGAGAGAGGAAGAGAGAAAGAGGGGACGGAAGAATGAGGAAAAGATGAAGGAAGGAAAGCGAAAGAGAGAAAAGAAGAGATAGGTATTATCTTCCCTTTTATAACACTCATCAAAATACATTTCCGCAAGACGGTATTTTCCAGCACGGCGGTGTCTGCGGGCGGCCTCTTTCGCTTCAGTTTTATCTCCCCCCCACCCCCACCCCCACCTCTTCTTCCCTTCCCCTCGCAGTCTCCTGAAGTTTATCTTCATATCCATGAGCGTTCTCTTCTTGTATCCTTCCAGCACCCCTACCACATCATCACCACCACCACCACCTCCCCCACCACCACCACCACCTCCCCCACTACCACTACCACCACCACCACCATCATCACCACCTCCACCTCCCCCACCACCACCATCACCACCTCCCCCACCACCACTACCACCACCACCACCATCATCACCACCTCCACCTCCCCCACCACCACCATCACCACCTCCCCCACCACCACCACCACCATCATCACCACCTCCACCTCCCCCACCACCATCACCACCACCACCACCGCCACCACCACATCACCACCACCACCACCGCCACCACCACCACCACCACCACCACCTCCTCCTCCTCCTCCTCCCTCACCTCCTCTTCCTCCTCCGCGTGAGCAATCTACCATATTATTGGACACGGGGTCCGGAGCCTCTTTTCTGGCTCACTTGTTGATGTCAAGACGCGAGTGGCCGCTTCATTTTGCCGAGCATGGAGTAAGGTCGTGAGGGTAGCACCATAAACGGCGGTTGTATAACTTCTGTCTATTCTATCTTCTGTCTATCTTCTGTCTTCTTTGCCTTCTTTCTCTCTCTCTTTCTCTCTGTCTGTCTCTGTCTCTCTGTCTGTCTCTGTCTCTTTCTCTCTGTCTGTCTCTTTCTCTCTCTCTCTCTCTCTCTCTCTCTCTCTCTCTCTCTCTCTCTCTCTCTCTCTCTCTCTCTCTCTCTCTCCCTCACCCGAGAACGGGGATGTGCAGAGCGGCTCGGTTATACTCACGACTGTTCCCGTGAGATTATGGCATTAGATCTGTCTCGGAGCACACAGCCAAATTAACAGTTATCACAAGGGAAACTGCTATCACAGTGAGGCAATACAGCAAAGCCATCACAGGGAGGGCATTATAGTGAAGCTGAACTACTGTGAGGCGACAACAGAGAAATGTCGCCTGTGAGGAACTCCGCGGAGGCTATTGCAGAGAACCCATTACACTATAGCCATCTCATTGAGGTGTTTGCAATGAGGACTTCGCTGCAACGAGACTGTGCACAGGACTCAGTATGAAGGACAATAATATAAGTAAAATCCATCATCCTAAAGAGGAATATATTAGTAACAACATTGTATACACCTGATTCGTAGTCATGTGTGCCATTTAT
>BOPN01000127.1:309599-312099 GCA_017312705.2 Penaeus japonicus
TAATTCCACTGTAATATTTCCCTATGTTGATTGTCTTTGTTATAATACATTACATTGGGTTTATAAAACCTATAATGATTGCTCATAATATTTCAAACGTCAAATGATTACGTAGAAAAATAATTACTGATATGATAAACAAAAAGACAGAGATGGCAGACAGATGGAAATATATAGAGAACGAGAGCCAGACAAACAGAGATAGAGATAAATGGTTGGTAGATAGATAGAATAAGAGAGAGAGAGAGAGAGAGAGAGAGAGAGAGAGAGAGAGAGAGAGAGAGAGAGAGAGAGAGAGAGAGAGAGAGAGAGAGAGAGAGAGAGAGACAGAGAGACAGATAGATAGATAGATAGATAGAGAGAGAGAGAGAGGGAGAGGAAGAGAGAGAGAGAGAGAGAGAGAGAGAGAGAGAGAGAGAGAGAGAGAGAGAGAGAGAGAGAGAAAGAGAGAGAGAGATACAAAAGTGAAACCGACAAGGAATTGCGTCGCCATCTTTATTTCTCGAGCGGCGTTCCGGGAGCCGCAGCATCTCGGTGGCCACAGCATCAACACAGGGTCGCGGTCGTGGGCCATGCCAAGCTTGACCATAAATGTCTCAGCGGGTATTTTGATGGTCGTGTCGAGTTCCGGCTGAGGGGACAGTGAGGGGACGCGGCGGGGCTCGGGCGGCACAACAATACCATCCTCCCCTCGCCCTCGTCGCACTGCAGACCGTCTCCGTGGTGGCGGCGGCGGCGACGAAGACCGCTCGCCCACCCGCGGAACAATGCATTATCGCCGACGCCCACATTATGGTGGGCCTCACTCAGACCCGCGCACGACACACGCGTAATTGATTCCCTGTGGTATGGGAGACGCTTCAAAGGAAGAGCAGGAAGGGGAAAGGCAAGGGGAGACGGGAGGAGGAGGAGGAGGAAGGGGGAGGAGGAGCGAGGTCATCGCGGAGGGATACGAGGGGAAGGAGCGGAGGAGGAGGAGGAGGAGGAGGAGGAGGAGGAGGAAGAGGAGGAGGAGGGGGGGAGGAGGAAGAATCAAGGAATCCGAGGTCCTTGATGTAAAGGCGAGCTGGAGAGGGAAACAGAGGAGAGAATGGAAAGGAGGGAGGGAATGAGAGGGAGAGGAGGAGAGAGAGGAAAGTGAGAGAGAGAGAGAGAGAGAGAGAGAGAGAGAGAGAGAGAGAGAGAGAGAGAGAGAGAGAGAGAGAGAGAGAGAGAGAGAGAGAGAGAGAAAGAGAGAGAGAGAGAAGAAAGAGAGAGAAAGAGAGAAAGAGAGAGAGAGAGAGAGACAGAGAGAGAGAGGGACAGAGAGAGAGAGAGAGAGACAGAGAGAGAGAGAGAGAGAGAGAGAGAGAGAGAGAGAGAGAGAGAGAGAGAGAGAGAGAGAGAGAGAGAGAGAGAGAGAGAGAGAGAGAGAGAGAGAGAGAGAGAGAGAGAGAGAGAGAGAGAGAGAGAGAGAGAGAGAGAGAGAGAGAGAGAGAGAGAGGGACAGAGAGAGAGAGAGAGAGAGAGGGACAGAGAGAGAGAGAGAGAGAGAGAGAGAGAGAGAGAGAGAGAGAGAGAGAGAGAGAGAGAGAGAGAGAGAGAGAGAGAGAGAGAGAGAGAGAGAGAGAGAGAGAGAGAGAGAGAGAGAGAGAGAGAGAGAGAGAGAGAGAGAGAGAGAGAGAGAGAGAGTGAGAGAGAGAGAAAGGGGGGAGGGGGGAGGAGGGAGAAAGGGGGGGGGGGGGAGGGAGGGAGGGAGGGAGAGAGAGATAGAAAAAGAGATCAAGAGTACAGTACACACCCATAATTTTATAGCATACGAAAAGTCTTGCTTTGTTGAGCTACCTGACTTTGATATATAGTACTAGAATTGCAATTAATCTTGATTTCAAAGAGCAGGCCAGTTATTAAGAGAAAACGTACACAGGACTGACTATAGATGATGCTTACACAGGACACACAATAAAATTGGTTATCAGTTTTTATGTTCAACATTACGCACACAAATTACATCATCTATTGTCTGATTTTTCGGCGCTATATTTATAGCGCTTTCATTCCGAAATTATATGAAAAATAATACAATTTAAAATTGTTTTTTTTTTGCAGTTTGTACTCTCATTAGAAAAAAGTTGAATAACTCCACATCAAATGTAACGCTGTGTTCTGGAGAGATATACGACAGACCATACAACATTTACCTCCTATACCACAGCGAAGAAATAGCAAACAGCTAAATCAAAAGTCCTTCGCATAACTCAGACACAATTTGCCACTTCCTAATTTCATTGCGACACGCGGAGAACAAAAGCCTCCACAAATGCAGCTGCAGCCGGACTCCGTTCATAAATCACGGCTGTGCAAACAAAGTCCATCTAGTCTGTCCCTTAACAAAGCCCGCCTTATCTAAGCCAAACTATATCACACCGTCTTTTTGCTGCCTGATCTATCACCAGGTAGTATATAGCAGCACGGCGTTATCTCTGGTCAGGCTGATAGCGCTCCCCTTATCGCAGGAGGG
>BOPN01000127.1:319599-327099 GCA_017312705.2 Penaeus japonicus
ACTTTCATCTCACAATCCGTATTATTTTCTTCCTTTCTAATCGATAGAAAGAAAAAGAATGTGTGATGAGAGGGGGAGGGGGAGGGAGAGAGAGGGGGATGGGGAGGAAGGGGGAGAGGGAAGGCAGGAGGGAGAGAGGGAGAGAGGGAGAGAGGGGAGAGAGAGAGAGAGAGAGAGAGAGAGAGAGAGAGAGAGAGAGAGAGAGAGAGAGAGAGAGAGAGAGAGAGAGAGAGAGAGAGAGAGAGAGAGAGAGAGAGAGAGGGGTGAGAGAGAGAGAGAGAGAGAGAGAGAGAGAGAGAGAGAGAGAGAGAGAGAGAGAGAGAGAGAGAGAGAGAGAGAGAGAGAGAGAGAGAGAGAGAGAGAGAGAGAGAGAGAGAGAGAGAGAGGGAGAGAGAGAGAGAGAGTGCGAGAGAGAGAGAGAGACGGAGAGAGAGAGAGAGAGAGAGAGAGAGAGAGAGAGAGAGAGAGAGAGAGAGAGAGAGAGAGAGAGAGAGAGAGAGAGAGAGAGAGAGAGAGAGAGAGAGAGAGAGAGAGAGAGAGAGAGAGAGCGAGTGAATGAGAGTATGAAAGCGCACAAGCACGGTATGTGTGAGCGCGCCTCCTCTGTCAATCTCCCAGTTCGAAAGCACTTCAATTCTGCCCCGGTTTACATCCCCCACCCACCACTACATCTCCTCTTTCTCTTGTCTCTACATTCAATTTGGAAGAAATTTTCCCTTTAAGGGGGAAAATTTCGATCATTCGACTTCCCCCCACCCGCCTCTCTCTTTCTCTCTCTCCCTCCTTCTTTTTCTCTCTTTGTCTCAATCCTTTCCCTTCTTTCTTTCTCTCCTCTTTCTATCCCACCTCTCTTTCGCTTTCTATTTCTTTCCCTTCTCTCTCTCTCTCTCTCTCTCTCTCTCTCTCTCTCTCTCTCTCCTTTCCTTTATTTCCCCCCCTCATTCCCCCTTTCTCTCTTTTCTTCCTTTCCTTTCCTTCTTTCTCTTTCGTTATCTGTTTAGCTTAGTATCCACTTTTGTCTCTCACCTCCCACCTTGTGTCTCCTCTTCGCCGCCTCACAATTAACTTCATATTCATATCATAATGATATCATTCGTAGCGTAATGCTTTCCAGATGAATCATAACGTCCGTGATTACACACTAAAACCCCATAATTTGCAATGCTCTTCATTACGCTCCGATTATGAACAAAAATCGCTGTTGTAACGCGGAATAATGGCTTCGTACACACAGCATAATTTGGACAAGGCCAGCCCTCTAAAGTGCAAATACAATTCGCCAGGACTCACTGGGCGTGAAGTGGTGTACATGTCACTATCAATATAGCGGAGTATGGTGGCTCCGGCTGGACGGGCGTGGTATCTTTGATGGTGGATTTGATGATGTTTTAGCGTCCATTCTTACTTAGCCGTGCGTTCCTACTCGCGGACAAGGGACGGGCGTGGTATCTTTGATGGTGTTTTTGATAGCGTTAGCGTCCATTCTTCCTTCGCCGTGCGTTCATACTCGCAGACAAGGGCGCCGCGTATCCACCATGGAGTGCTTGGCACTCATATTCTCTCCTATTCCCCCCCCTCTTTCGGCAACGTTGAACCTGCTAATGAAAATGGCCATTGCCATTATTTTTTCCCGCTGGTCCTGAAAGAGAGACGTAATTCCCCCATGACTCCCGCATCCGCCTGCGTGTTCGCCAGGCTTTTGAAGTCATGACTTTTGCATTATCCCGGATTGAAAAAAACCAAAAGAATGACAGGCGAGTTTCTTTCGCTCTGCTCTTTACCGAGGCAACTTTCCCCAGCCGTGGAAAAGAAACGGAAGTGCGCGCGCGCTCGTCCGCACTCGCTCATCCCCGGAGTCTTGGCACACGGCGCAACATTTACGAGACGCTGATCAACCTCGCAACCCGAAGTCTCGACAGCATCTTCGCGCAAAGAAAGGCCGGAGCGTCGTCTCCATGTCATGTATCACCGCGCTCACCTTTTTTCTGCGTCTATATCTTTCTGGGAGAATTGAAACAACAACATGGCCACGAAAATATGGCCAGGCTGGCAGAACCCCGGGTGGAAAATCTTCTTTTATTACCCTGAGAAAACGGAGAGGAAGGCGAAGCCATTAAACGGTGCATGTTTCTTCAACTAACAAGTCTTATTCTTGCTCAACTGATATGTGGTTCCTCAACGAAGCAGTAAAGCAATCAACGAAGTTTTATTTGCTTTCGTAAAATCGGATCTTTTTCCTTGCTTCCTGAAAAATCATCATCAATGCTTTCAATTTTTCTGACATCTCAGTATAGCAGAGTTTAACAGAGTATAACGGAGTTTAAGAAAGTAGAACAGGGTATATCGCACTATAAAGGAGTAGAACAGAATATAAAAGAGAGTAGAACTCAGTAAAACGGAGTATAACAGAGCATAATAGAGAATAACGGAGTAGAATAGAGTAGAACAGAGTATATCGGAGTATAATAGAATATAATGGAGTATAACAGAGTATAACGGCGTAGAACAGAGTACAACAGAGTATAACAAAGTATGACGGTGTATAAGAGAGTATAAGAGAGTATAACAGAGTATAAAAGAGTATAACAGGGCATAGCAGAGCAGAGTATAACCGGAGTATAAAACAACTCACCGGAACATAAAACAACATTCCCAACATCAAGTAATAAACATGTAGCAGGTGACTAATAGAGGCCGAGGAAATAATAAAAATGTCACAGAATAATCATACCATTCGTCCTACACTTCGCCCGTGGCAATGCATTAACGAATCATGGTGATGTTTATACATACATACATCCAAACACAAAAACAAAACAATGATAACAATCATTGCCAACAGCGATATTAGCCGCGGGGGACTGCACCAATCATAGTGAGCAATATGGAAATAATGATTGTGGTGATAACGCAACAACACAACACCTGCAATCACAACACACCAACAATAAACAACACTTGACAAAATCACCACCATCACCTCGACCAGGAAACAACACCAAACCACCAGCAAGTCAATGGCAAAATGACATGAAAACAATATCATAAAAACGTAAACCGACAACAAATAAGCAGGAATAAAGAAGATACAGAAAAAGACAACAACGAAAAAATACCCCCCCCCAAAAAAAAAAAAAAAAAAAAAAAAAAAAAAAAAAAAAAAAAAAAAAAAAAAAAAAAAAAAAAAAAAACCCCCCCCAAAAAAAAAAAAAAAAAAAAAAAATGAAGATAGATGAGCGCGTCGATTTAAAAAAAATAATGCAATTCTCTTCTATGCATACGATCACGGGAGAGAAATACGTAGGTCTATATTTCGAACATAAAATCATATACTTCGCTGAAGTAATAATGATAATGGCAATGTGATTAATAACGATGACAGTAACAATAATTACAATAATATCAATAATGATAATCATCATAATAAAAATAATGATATCAATATTACTACTAATAATAACAATGATGATAATAACAGTTGTAAAAAGGGTGATAAAAACAAAAACAGCAACTATAATAATGAAAACAACAATAATGATAAGAAATGCACATCAATCATAACGCTAATAATAATGGTGATGAGAACAATAATAATCTTACTACAATATTCATGACAATACTACAAAAATAAGAGCAATAAAACTACCAACGCTATAACACTGATGGTAATAAAAACAAAAGCAAAAGAGTAGGAGCTCCAATACCAACACTGATTACGAAACAATGAAACAAGTAGAGAGAGAGAGAAAGAGGGAGAGAGGAAGAGAGGAAGAGAGGAAGAGAGGGAGAGGAAAAAGAGAGAAAGAGAGAAAGAGAAAGAAAAAGAGAGAGAGAGAGAGAGAGAGGAAGAGAGGGAGAGGGTGAGAGAAAGAGAGAGTAAGTGAGTGAGTGAGTAGGTGAGTGAGTGAGTGAGTGAGTGAGTGAGTGAGTGAGTGAGAGAGTGAGAGAGAGAGAGAGAGGGAGGGAGAGGAAGAGAGGGAGAGGGAGAGAGAAAGAGAGAGAGAGAAAGTGAGTGAGTGAGTGAGTGAGTGAGTGAGTGAGAGAGGGAGAGAGAGTGAGAGTGAGAGAGAGAGAGAGAGAGAGAGA
The DNA here is from genome assembly GCA_017312705.2 of Penaeus japonicus. Lineage (NCBI taxonomy): Eukaryota > Metazoa > Arthropoda > Malacostraca > Decapoda > Penaeidae > Penaeus > Penaeus japonicus. The sequence continues at coordinate 323,686 of BOPN01000127.1, forward strand.
GAGAGAGAGAGAGAGAGAGAGAGAGAGAGAGAGAGAGAGAGAGAGAGAGAGAGAGAGAGAGAGAGAGAGAGAGGGAGAGAGGGAGAGGGAGAGAGGAAGAGAGAGAGAGAGAGAGAGAGAGAGAGAGAGAGAGAGAGAGAGAGAGAGAGAGAGAGAGAGAGAGAGAGAGAGAGAGAGAGAGAGAGAGAGAGAGAGAGAGAGAGAGAAAGAGGGGAGAGGAGAGAGAGAGAGAGAGAGAGAGAGAGAGAGAGAGAGAGAGAGAGAGAGAGAGAGAGAGAGAGAGAGAGAGAGAGAGAGCGCACTGCAACTGCATTGTGTGAAGCATAACTTTACCGCGACATATTGAACACGGCACGAGAGAGATCACAAAGGTTGGCAATATTCGTTGAAAAGCCTTTTTGTATTTGCGTATATTATCTTTGTTGTAGTTGTTATTTTTATTTATTCCGATTAATATTTCTTTCGGGCTAAGTGCAAGAATAGGGGAGAGGGAGAGAGGATAATGGCAATACATGGCAATGACGAATGTTTTGCCATGAACTGAATAAAAAGAATTTGCCGTGCATTTCGCAATGTTGGAATTATCTAATATGATTAACGTGGGACACTCGCATGCGCTTTACAAAAATGAAAATATAAAAGTTTAAATCATTTACAGCAAAGAATGAATGAGTCCACACAAGTTTTGTAGAAGTTTTTAATTATATGAAAAGGGACTTTTTCATTATTACAGCGTTATATATGAGGGCTCGCGCAACAGTGATATTTCCGCTTTTCATTCTTTCGCCTCGGCTTTTTTCCCGCTGTTCTTGTCTCTGTTTTTTTCGTACTCTACCTTGTCTTCTCTATATCTCTCTCTCTATATAAATATATATATCTCTTTTTTCTTTTCTCTCTCTTTTTTTTTCTCTTTCACTCTCTCTCTCTCTCTCTCTCTCTCTCTCTCTCTCTCTCTCTTTCTCATTCTCTTTCTCTCTCTCTCTCTGTTTCCCCCTTTCGCAAACTTTGCCCATCACTCTACCCGTCTCTCAGTCGCGTTCCCACACCCTCTTTCCCTATCTATCTCAACCTCTCTCATTTCCTTCCCTCGCCTGTATTTTCGCAACACACATCACTCTCCCCCTGGCCGCCCACCATGCCACATATCATATCCACACCATCAGGAAACCCCTTCCCCGGAGTTAGGTCATTCACCGAGGGCGCCCACCACCCCGCCCGTCCCGCAACACGCGAGAGAAAGGGCCGCCCCGCCGCCGCCGCCGCCGTCGCGTGCCGCCATCCGCCATCGGCTTCCAAGCACCGAACGTAACAAATTGACATCTGTCGATTTTCAAATATTGCTCCTTTAAACGATTAATTACGACTTAAACATCGGTTCTCGCCGGACTCCCGCGCTCCCAAGGTCGACATTCACTAGCTAAGCCAAGGGGATTTCTACCCTAGCGACGCTGCCTCACAGCGCCTCTCCCGGTGAGCGGAGGCTGTCTATTGATGATCACTAGCCTATCAATCTTTGCCTCGGCCGTAAAGGGCCGTCGCAAATTGAATTTGTTGCAAGATGGACAGGAAGTCGCGCTCAGAATATATTACCCAGAACTTGGCTTCGTGTAATCGACTTTTCGCCCCGCTATTTTCGGATTAATAAATCGTAGAGCGACGGAACTATGGCCAGTCGGACGGCCTCTCCGGCGAAGCGTGTGGCGAGGTGATGCGGCGAGAGGGTGGTGAGGGGAGGCGACGGGAGGTAGGGGATGGGCGATGAGGGGAGGTAGGGGGTGGGTGATGAGGGGAGGTAGGGAATGTGGGCGACGGAGGAAGGGAGGAGGAGGAGGAGGAGGAGGAGATGCCATGGTATATGGGGTGGGATTAGTGCAGGCCGGCCAGCGAAGTGAGGTCGATGCGTGTGTAAATGAACCATAGCAAGATCGACGGTACATTTGTGTAATAACATGATTAACATAAGAGTGAGACACATTCATCCAGTCCCTTCACATTCTTTCTTTCTCTCTTTCTCTTTCATTCATTATTCTCCAAACGTCCCCATTTCGGAGAAAAAAATCCACCCATATATTCGGTCTGCTATACAGTGTGAGACTGCGAACCCATACACAGTAACAAGACCCAATTACCCATGACATTGCCTTTGTCCGCGCCCCAAGATTTTACATTTAGTTCGTATATTTATTTACGGTGTGGGGAACTGCTTTCCCTCTCCCTCTCCCCTTGGCAAGTTCTCAATTTCACCCCAATAAGTTCTTACTTCTTCCCTACTGACAAGTTCTGTTTCCCCTCACCAAGTCTCCCTGAGTAAGTGCTCGCCTTTTCCCCGCTGGGCAAGTTCTTAGTCTCCCCTCAGCAAGCTCTCACAGTCTCCCCTCAGGTGTATATTGACGATCCATAATGCCACCATCAAGGCGATGCCACGCAACAAAAAATCCTGAATGATCACAAATTCTCGTGCACAAACTAAATTCAACTTTCCCAGAAATAATTTAAACACGCAATCTGTTATACTTTACAGCCACCACGAGTCACTTCCCACTCAGCACATGTGTATGCATACATGCATGCGCGCACACATACTTACATTGGCACACATTAACACATACACACATACACACACACACACACACACACACACACACACACACACACACACACACACAAACACACACATACACACACACGTTCACATAAACATACATCAGTATGCATATGCTGTGGATATGAATAAAACTGATGGTCACTTAGAGTTACATAAATAGACGATAGGACTCGAAGCAAAACAGCATAACGAGAGAGCGGGCCGAACACGTGTATACATGTTTTCACGATTCTTCATCAGACATACAGCTGATTTATGACTATGAAAGTCCCCCTCCTTGTCTCTAACTACTTCGTTCCCTAGTGCTAAGTTTTTCTTTCTCTCTTTTCTTATTCTTCCTTCTTTTTTCCCTTCCTTCCTGCCTCCCTCTTTCTCCTTCTCCCTTCCCTCTTTCTCTCTCCTTACCTCCTTCCTTCCTTCCTTCCTTCCTTCCTTCCTTCCTTCCTACCTACCAACCACCCTCCCTCTCTTCCTCTCTCTCCTTCCTTTCCTTCCTTACTCCCTCTTTCATCTTCTCGCCCTCTCCTTCCCCCTTGCTCCTTACTCACTCACTCACTCACTCTTTCCCTCCCTCCCACCCTCCCTAACTAACGACACCCACTACATAGAGATAAACGAACATTCTTCCCCATGCACACTGCCTTTGAACGTGAACATCAAGCGAGCATATTTCCCCGCAACATCATACAATAAATTATTCTCGAAATTTCTTTCCGTGGCGATTAAAACTTTTATAATATTGCGCACATCGTCATTTACAAGTTGTGCTCAGCGAGTTAAAAAACTGGGGCACTCTGTCCTCTCGGCCT
>BOPN01000127.1:332099-337099 GCA_017312705.2 Penaeus japonicus
ACAATCACTCATTACTTGTCGAGACAGACGGAACGCACGGCACACACTGGAATCTGAGATCCCTATAAAAAAGAGGGTTAACAAACAGTGTGGCCCGTAATTACTGCATTAGTGCGACGGTTCGAGCTCGTATTTCCCCAGCTCGGAATGGGGAAGGCATGTCTCACCTGCAACTCGTGTGGCCCGAGTCTCCGAGGCCGCACTAAAATGCAGTGCAACATCAAACTTTCTTCGCCTGAAAAGTCACCATTGACAATATCAGAAAAAGGGGATAACTGTGTCAATCATAACTAAAACTTTTATTTGCATGCTGAGTTTGGGTGTCTTAGCAGGGACTCCATTTAAAAGCAAGGAAAGGATCAGAATTCCTCTTAATATGCGACATTAATAAGCAGTATCTGAACCGTTGATACATGTCTAGTTCCACTCTCCTACATCATTTAATTCAACCCAGTTAATTGCGTCTGTATTCGAACGTAGTTAAACCCATGCTAGACTTCCTATTAACAATATGTGGATATTCCGTCAATGACTGATGGTCTAAATGCTGTGCTAATGCCGAAACAAACAATGCTTCATTATGTATTAATTGCTTCTGCAAATACCCGCCACGACAGACCAGCAATTACAACATAATATATGTACCTGTCAACCGGCGATGTTCCTGTACCTTGCCTGTCATCATAAGTATTTTTTTTCTATCACACAGGTCCAGTAATAATCTGCAGACTGTCTACACGTTGTCCTAATTTTCACCTTTTCAGTTTTTTTTAGCAATATTCCTTTCACAGCAAAAACTTTCTGACACCATCCCGCAAAGGCACTTTGACCTGTAACACAAATAGGTGATGGGTTTTATCAACCTCACGCTAAACCTGTTATAGAGGAATAAGACCGTAATGAAACCTCTTAGCACATTAGCCAAGATCAGTCACGGACTCTGACGACCTTAACACCACCTGTGTTACGGCCTCGACAAAGATATGGAGATCCAATTTTGCAGCCGATGTTAGAACCTTTCCTGCCTGACCCTGATAACATATAATGAGTTTTACGGCGAAAACAAAAAAATTAAATGTTAATAAAAGTAATGGACTCTGCTCCCTTCCCCCGCGCCTCAACACGCATGCAAAATATCGAGAGAGAAAAACGAGCGAATTAACATCACAAATCAGCCCGAGAAGACCTAATATTTCAAGGCGTTTGAATAAATAAGGCGACGGAAATACGGCAAGGAGTCCGTTGCAATCCGGCCAAGGATCCTTCGGGACGTAATCAGACGTCTGGCTACAACACAGCCACCGTCTGTAGTTCAACTAATCTAACTTGCAATTAATCCTTACAAAAAGCCATTCCGGTTGCAAGTAATGAAGCTTGCAAGGTGACGGATGACCATCCCGCCCCTACCCTCCCGCTAACATGAAATGCATCTAACACATTCTAATTTTGCACATTGTACATCATGTCATTTGCAGCTCAGTCTTGCCTCCTCAGTAATCTAAACACCATTAATTCCCTGGCACCTGGACCCGGCCAATTACTAACAAGGGGAAGGCCAGCCGTAACCACTCCTCGCCTGCCTGATGGAGTTGTAAATGCCTGACTTGTAGATCCCGATCCTCTGGGTGATATACGACCAGCTGAGAAAAATGGCATTTGTGATGTTATCGGTCAGCGACTGAGGGCGAAGAAGGCAATGGCTTTTGAAGACAATGGTGATGTAATCGAAGCGTAAAATGCAACTGCAGATGCAATAAAACAACAATGAACATAGCACCGCTGTCATAGTAGCAGTAATAATCATAAAACCTTAATAATCATACAGCAAAATGGCAACGCATATATAAATTCATGGTGATAACAGTAATAACGACAGTAATATCATGACATCAACAACAAAAGAAAGAAAGAAAAGAAAAGAAAAACATTAAAAACAAGAAACAATGGCGAGGATAACTATATCTATAGTAATGATGGTAATAACTATAATATTAATAGAAGTGACTGATGGTAATTACAATTAGAGCAGTGACAGTAATGACCAATAATGGTTCTCTAACTATCAGAACTAGCAACAGTACTTCTACCAACATAATGATACATTGCATTAGAAGTAAATGCAATACAGATAATCAATGATGAGGATACCTCAAGTCAGGACATAAAAATAGCTGGAGATAACAGGTATTAAATGACTAACAACTGCAGCACCAGCAATAACCAACAATTAAAGCAGATTTATGGATTCTATCCCAACAAAACAGCGCTTAAAACACTTTTGCAACGAAGATTGCGAACTCATATTTCAGATCTTACGTCTTCGCTTCCTCCACTTTTATTTATTATGAAACATTGCTGCAACCACTGACACCTCCACAGTTTCCCATGTCACTGATGCAGGTAAATGCACCAAGTGTTAACTATCTCAACTGTTTAATATTTATAGCCTGACCATCTTGATGTTTACTGCCCCAATAAATCAACCTTTACTACCCCAGTTCTGTAATAATGACCGTCTTTACTTCTGGCTCTCAAATATTTATCGCTTCAAAGGTTTATGAGCCTTGCCTTCTCACACAGTTTTATCTGTCTGTTTTTAATGTCAACGTATTTCTGTGCTTGCAAATACCGTGCCACTAAACAAGCAGGCATTGCAATATGTATGAGCACACGTTCTGATAATTTATAACTGTACGTTATAAGAGGACTGCGAGGAACTCGAAGGAATTCTTTGGCCGAACTACATAGTACTGTACATGATCACAGTACGGACATTAATCTACGGTGATATGTTGCCAGCTTTCATTACAGACCTCAACGCGGAAGACAAATGCGTTTCACAAAAGCCAAATCACGGATGTCTAGTATACTTACAAAATGATTAAAATCTTTTACAACTCGCGAGCGCTATACTAGAGTACTTAAAGTGTATCTACTATTCTGAACTGCAAATTAAAGCCGAAAAATCGTTAATTCAATAACCCTATTTGTCACCATCTACTGACTGATATTTGCTATAAAACTGATAATAGTAGATTCAACATGCCTGCAAGGGTAATTAACAATAAATAAGACTACTTCATATTAATGGGACTGACTGCACGAACTGTAATACTAACATGACGCAGAGTTGTAACTGCGCAGACGAGACAGATGTGTGAGGAAATATATGTGCAAGCATGCGTGTGTGTGTAGGAGAGGGGAAGGGGCGTGAGTGCGTATGTGGGAGGTGCGTGCTTACGTGTGTTTGAGTGTTGGTGTATGTGTAGCGAGCGGCCGAGCAAGAGAGAGAAAGAGAGAGAGAGTGTGTGCGTGAGTATTTGTACGTGCGTGCGTGTGTGCATCTGCGTATGCGAGTACATCTGCGTGTGCGTGTGTCCGTGCGTATCCGCGTGTGTATGCATGTTACACCGTGATGATATAAACCTTTGCAATATTTCGGCTAATGAGGACAGCTCAGTCAAATTCATTTATCTAGCTGTACTGTAAATACCGAGCAGATACGATGATACCATATACGAATTTCAAATCAGCGATCTATGAAAGCCGTGCAACCTTGGGAATATGAATATTTGATGAACAAACATTGAACTCTCAGTGTGTTTTGCATCAGTGTTTACACCAGCTAAAACTCACTATCATATCTACCTCACTGGACGTAGAAAGTCATTAACCTTTTACTGTAGAAATGGACGTCGGTAATCGAATAGCGTTACGACTACATATACTGTTACAAGGGTATATGTCCACCATTCTTTATACAACCAGCAATATGTGGATATAAATTCAGAATGTGATAGTTATATACTCACAAATGGGCGTAATAAAAACTATATGGAAAAACTGCCTTGGTAATAATAATTCTTCTAACTGTAACATTTTTACTTCTCAACACTATAAAGTGTTTACAGACACCCACATCTATTTTTTTTTTCATAGCGAGTGCAAAGTGATGATTATATTACCTACTTTAATCGGCATAAGCGGATGACCCTCTCGCCGGATGTTGCAATTCTTTACTCACCTAAAAGGAAAGAACAACATATTAACAAACATGAAAAGAAAACAAATAAAACAAATGGTGAGTTTGCTGTGTAAAGTATCTTCGAGCATCAGGAAGTACGAAGACAAGGATCAGACTGAAGATGCAGGGAATAAATATGAGTAACACATCGTTGCGAGAGGGAGAGGGAGAGAGGGAGAGAGGGAGGGAGAGAGAGAGAGAGAGAGAGAGAGAGAGAGAGAGAGAGAGAGAGAGAGAGAGAGAGAGAGAGAGAGAGAGAGAGAGAGAGAGAGAGAGAGAGAGAGAGAGGGAGGGAGGGAGGGAGGGAGGGAGAGAGGAAGAGAAGAAGAAAGGTAAAGAGGTAAAGAAAGGTAGAGGGAGGGAGGGAGGGATAGAGGGAGGGAGATAGAGGGATAGCGGGAGAGAGAGAGAGAGAGAGAGAGAGAGAGAGAGAGAGAGAGAGAGAGAGAGAGAGAGAGTGAGAGAGAGAGCAAGAGCGAGAAAGAGTGAGAGAGTGAGGAAATGAGAGAGTGAGTGTGAGAGAGAGAGAGAGAGAGAGAGAGAGAGAGAGAGAGAGAGAGAGAGAGAGAGAGAGAGAGAGAGAGAGAGAGCGAGAACGAGAAAGTGAGAGAGCGAGAGCGAGAAAGAGTGAGAGAGTGAGGAAATGAGAGAGTGAGTGTGAGAGAGTGAGAGAGAGAGAGAGAGAGAGAGAGAGAGAGAGAGAGAGAGAGAGAGAGAGAGAGAGAGAGAGAGAGAGAGAGAGAGAGAGAGAGAGAGAATAGAGTTACAGACAGGTTGCCAATACCGGCAATCGAGTGTAAAATTCTTGTCCTGAAAAAAGTAAAAAAAAATGCTTGATGCCTCCGTCTTTCCTGCAGGGATGAATAGCTGCTCCGTCTTGTTGGAGATCGACGTGGCTTCGAGGAAGAGGCTCCCAAAGTCAGAGTCTGACAGGGCACTTGAAGAAGGAGAAGAGGTCGAGATGAACTAGAATAAT
>BOPN01000127.1:342099-349599 GCA_017312705.2 Penaeus japonicus
TATACATATATTTTTGTATTTTGAATTTCCTGTACATTCATTTCACTGTTTTGCAGATTGCCCAGCTTACTTTTGCAACGATAGTCAAAAAAGAGGAAAACCTTTTTTCCTTTTTTTTTAATAAATTGTGCCTGCTGAAATTTCGGACTGACCAGGAGTATGATCCCGGTACACGAAATAGATGATCAAGCCAGAAGTATTTGTACATGTACGTTTGTGTTGGTCATTCACACACACATACACACACACACAGAGAGAGACACACAGAGAGAGAGAGAGAGAGAGAGAGAGAGAGAGAGAGAGAGAGAGAGAGAGAGAGAGAGAGAGAGAGAGGGAGAGAGAGAGAGATGGAGAGAGAGAGAGGGAGGGGGGAGAGAGCGAGCGAGGGAGAGACAGATAGAAAGAGAGGGGAGGAGGGAGAGAGGGACGGAGAGCGGGAGAAAGATTGGGAGAGACAAGAGAAACGGGAGACATAAGACGAGACGAGAAAAAAAGGAAAAGAGATAGATAAAAAGAACAGAAAAAAAGACCAATCTTGCCATACGCGGACCATATTTCATCATTTTTTCCCCTCTCTCAGATTCCACAACATTCCCCAGGATAATTTTCAGTGCATCAGCCTGTCCTAGTAATGCTTATCGTCCATTATTATCTGCCACAATATTCGATGTGCCGGCGATCGGTCGGGTCTCATGTCACAAGCGAAAATAAACAAGTAATGGACATTTAGTGTAATTCGAGATGACATTCTTTACAGCCCCGCGGTGCCCTGAATAATCCAGCTAGACAACCTCTCGACCTTAATCCGTCTTATATTATTTCCCTGATTCAGTTAATGTTCGCATTTCGTGTCTATTGTCATGTGGCGTTATTGGCTATTTTACTCATGCTTTTGTTAGTGTCATTATGATAAACATTGGCATTATCTTGGTTACTGGATTGTTAGGATCATCATTGGTATTATTGTGAATGTCTGCGGTGTCTCATCATATATTATACCATCCTTAAACTATCGTTTTATCTGGTTATCTATATACGCGTACAAACAAACAAACATACAAACACAAACACACTCACACACACACACATGCACACACCTGAATAAAAAAACAAAAAAACTCTTCACTTCATAAATTCATATTCAGTTGAGTCCTCTATTTACCGCACTAACTGACTGCGCATTCGTGGTAAGCTTGGTTACAATTTTATTTCATATAGCACTATATCATCACAGTATTACAAAGGAAATTTAGAGTACAGTTATAATCGTTCTAAAATTTTATTCCATCAAAATGAAATAACATATTTTATTCCATTTGGAGTATTAGGGTTTTTAGTTAAACTATATCCAAAAATCCCCCTGTGATGGCGTAAAAGCATGATGCTGTGGCCATGTTAGGTGCTGCGAAATGTTGTATAACACTCGATAACACAATATAGGTTCCGCATTGTTCGTTCCTTCGTACAGCTTCTATCCTGTTCTCGCGGCCACAACACCAAACCACCTTTTCTCGTTTTTATGTATTGCCGTTCCGACTTTAAGCATGCGTTATATCGGCCATATTGCGTTATACTACGGCTTCCGGGCGTTTTCAACTGGGCTCAACAAGAGGATGGACATTTAACCTTATTTTCACGTCTCCGTCCAGTTGAGTCTACGGAATTTACAACCCAGGTTTATTCAATTTCGGTATTTAGGTTTGTATGTAGACTGCACTGGCCAATGGAGCATGCAATGTAAACTTTGCAATGGGGAATATAAGCAAACACTTGTGCATTATTTCTCAGAGAGCCTTTCGGGCAACCTAGCTTGGGGTTCGCAAAGCTATGTAACTAATTCATATCATCTGATGGACTAGAAGTTATACTAATGTTGGATCCTAAATTCGGAATGCAATAGTATATCATAACACATATCAAATATAACAATGCCGGCCCACGACTAAGCAGAATTCTAGGGGGGGGGGGGGGTAAGCGAAGAGATAAAGTGAATTATGATCATGCCTCAAATATAGCAAAGTTTGCCCACGGATGTGTAGTTGCGGTAAAAAAAAAACATTTTACTAATAAATACAAATGCCGTAAACTTCTATCACGTCCCAAATAACACCCATAACTCAATCATCCCAGAACTAAACTGGCAGCCAAAACTGTAAAAATAAAATGACGTACCACAAAATCAAAGGATAATATTATCTAAAATCATAGATCAATAAAACAATGGCAAACTGCATCTTCTACACACGAAAACCAAGTGAACGACAAGCAAGCGCACTAAGAAAAAAAAAAAAAAAAAAAAAAAAAAAAAAAAAAAAAAAAAAACGTATTGCGCGAGTGATAAAATAGCAAAGCGATGGTTGGGTCACCACGACAGCAAGGCAGAACACCTTGAACACCTTGAAGTCGCTGCTGGTTTCACCTTGACCGAGAACCTGCAACAGACACAACGCCCATCAGCGCAATGGCGGAGAGTCCCAAGGACAAGCCTTCTGTTCCTCCAGCGCTCACTCCTTCGCACAATATGTTAAAGACAAATTAAATAATGCATTCACTACGTTCAGTCGCGTCTCTTTCGCTCAAGTTACTTTCATCACAGTGTTTAATATAACAAAGCGAGCAAAGGAGTGAACGTAAAAGAAGAGAGAAAGAGAAAGAGAGAGAGAGAGAGAGAGTCTGTTGTAACTAATAACCCACACAAAATAGGTATGCCAGACACAGGGTATAAACAATTCAGGTTTATACTATAAAGCAGATAACCTACGTTATGGAACACGAGATATAATATACACTACAGCACACTGATCACAGCAATGAACACTATCATGACACGTATAAACAGACAAATAGACGGACAAATCAGGTGTCAGCGGTAGCGCAGTCGATCCCGATCTGTCTGTATGTTCCAGACATCCTGGTTGTATGGAAGGGTTTCCCATCAACAGTTCCTAATAGTGGTTACGCGGGAAGGTAGTCTGGAATGTGGGGGCGTGGTGGGCAAAGCTCTTTTGATGGTCAACATAATTGGAGAGGCAAGTATGTGTGGATTACCTGTCAATCACAGTTGACATTAGACTAGGCTTAAGAGAGGCATCAGGAGTGCATCGCTAGCTAGAATCTGATTCATGCAAAATTTGTATATTGATATATTGATGTAATTGATATCATATATAAACATACTATATAATCTTCATAGTGAGAGAGAGAGAGAGAGAGAGAGAGAGAGAGAGAGAGAGAGAGAGAGAGAGAGAGAGAGAGAGAGAGAGAGAGAGAGAGAGAGAGAGAGAGAGAGACGACAGGAACGCGCCCACCTGAGTGAGTCCCGCCGCTCCACGCTGTCCTCGCCGTCCGCTCGCCATGCCACTCACTCGTCGGATTGCTGCCGGAAGGGCTTCTGACCGGCTAAAACCTGGTCCCAAGTCAGCTCAAATCAAACCCCAAAGATTTTAGCCTTTGCTGTGTCTTAGCCCCCCCCCCTCTCTCTCTCTCTCACTTTCTATCTCTTTCTCCCTCATCCATTCTCTCTTTCCCTCACCCATCCTCTCTTTCCCTAGGTCTCTCTTTCCCTCCCTCTCTCTTTTCCTCACCCATCCCCTCTTCCCCCTCGCTCTCTCTCTCTCCTTATCCATCATCTCTTTCCCCTTACTAGGCAATGCATACTAGCCATATCCTCTTCCTCCTCCTCTTCCCATCTCCCTTCCACTCCCTTTTGTTGTATGTCACAGAGCCATGTTGTCGGTAACATACAAGGGGGGTGAGGGGGAGGGGTGGGGGAGCATCTGTATCTGTGACCTGATGGTGAGCCTCATCTAATCTAGGTCTCATTTCCGGTCAAACGCATCAGGTCAGAGTGCTTAGGGGCGCGGCCAAGGCGCTGCTGACGTGGATGGGCTCAGGTGGGTGGTAGGCGTAAGGCATGACTGCTAACAAAGGTTAAGGGGAGGAAGACTAGTTACTCACGTATTTACTCTCTCTCTCTCTCTCTCTCTCTCTCTCTCTCTCTCTCTCTCTCTCTCTCTCCCTCCTTCTCATATTTACTGGCAATTTCGTATTTGATTATGAATACATCTGTTTGACGGAAATGCATGCCCAATACGTTCCCTTTATAATTGTGTACGATTACAAAATTCAAATATCTTTCCATTGAATAATACTAGAGGCAAAGCACTGCTCAGGACAAAGCCGATTAGTGGCTGTCAATCTCTGTAATAAAAAAAAGATTCGATCATTATTGAAAATCTCTCCGAACACTCTATGGAAAAAAAAACATATATGTATACGTATACTTGTGTTTCAAAATCAAAACGCAGCCACTGTAAGAAAAGGACAACAAATATATCACTGTGTCTAAATTCGAGTGAATGTTCAAAATTCAACATGGATTTAAATATTTCAAGTACTAGGGCTGTTATTTTACTCTTTCTCAAAGTACCGCTATTCCTACACATCATATATATGTGCATATCTCTGTGTGTGTGTATACAGGTATACATACATAAATACATATATATATATATATATATATATATATATATATATATATATATATATATATATATAAGCGTGTGTGTGTGTATATGGTGAGTGTGTCTATATACGTACATACATACATACATACATACATACATACATACATACATACATACATCCACACACACACACACACACACACACACACACACATATATATATATATATATATATATATATATATATATATATATATATATATACATAAAAAAAAAAAAAAAAAAAAAAAAAAATATATATATATATATATATATATATATATATATATATATATATATATTATATAAAACACACACACACTCACACAAATACCTATCTTTCTCGTGTATATAGATATTTCCAATGTACATAGACACGTACAAAAAATCGAAGAGGGAAAAAGCGTAAGCAGCTTTCCATCCGATAAGCCCCAGTCCATCCTAATCGGATATCGTGCAAACTAACAAAATCTTAGTCAAAGTAAAGTTACCGAGAGGAAAATCAGCAAATTATGAATGCAATGTAGTTTTATATACAACTAATGTTTCACTGCTTCGAAAAACAGGTGATTAGGGTCCGTGATTCATGGTTGTCGTTGTATACAAATACTAGGTGTGTGTGTTTGTGTATATCTATCTATATATCGATCTATCTAATTTTCTTTGTTTGTTTTTTATTTTTGCCTACGTTTTTATGAAATGCGTGTGCATGTGCGCGTCCGTGTGCGTGTATATGTATGTATATATGTACACGTATATATGTATGTATGTATGTATGTATGTATGTGCGTGTGTGTGTATGAATGTATATATGTATACGTATATATGTATGTATGTATGTATCTATGTGTGTGTGTGTGTGTGTGTGTGTGTGTGTGTGTGTGTGTGTGTGTGTGTGTGTGTGTGTGTGTGTGTGTGTGTGTGTGTGTGTGTGTGTGTGTGTGTGTGTGTGTCTGTGTGTGTGTATGTATGTATATATATATATATATATATATATATATATATATATATATATATATATATATATATATATATATGTCTCTCTCTCTCTCTCTCTCTCTCTCTCTCTCTCTCTCTCTCTCTGTATGTATATATTGACATATAGACATATAAAAATATCGACTGATACATAGATATCACCCGTGCGTGTGTAAGTCTCCTCCTCTGCCCTTTCCTTGGTATACATCATACATACGACACAAATATATCAAAATCCGAATCATCTCCGACTTCCCGGAGCCTCCCTCATCCCGACCGCCATCCCTGGCCCTTCCCAGAAGCCGCGGCACAGCAATGCCTCCCATCTCTTTCCATCTCAAGCATGGCAGCGCATCATGCCCTTCGATTCCTCTCCCTGTATGATATAGTTCCAGATCCAATCCCATTAGATCGCATGCTCACTATCTATACACCATCATCATCATAACCAATCCCCTCTAATCCTCCCTCCCCTCCCTCTCTTCCCCCTCTACTTCCTTCCATCTCTTCCCTTTCCCTTCCCTCTCACCCCCTCCCTTCCCTCTCTTCCCATTTCCTTCCCTCTCACCCCCTCCCCTCTCTCTCATCCATTCCTCCCAATCCCCTCCCCTCCCTGTCACCTCCCTTCCCTCATCATCCTCCTCTCCTTCTCATCTTCCTCATCTCCTTCTTACCCCCCCCTCTGCATCCCACCTGATTCGGAGCCAGCGTAAGTCCACATACAAACCCAGACTCCCTGACTGACAATTTCCCATGACAAGTCGACATTCTAACCTTTAACCTTAGAAAAAAAGAAAAACAAGGTAAAAATGATAAGTAACCTGTTATTCAGCTGTTGTGTGGATAGAAGAAATAAAATCGTAGGGATAAAAGCGATGGGGTATATAGCTAGGAAGACAATTAAAAAACATGAAAAAGTTTTTAAATCAATCAGGGGAAACAACTAATGAAATAAATAAAAGCACAAAGGCGATGAAAATACAGTAAGATACATAGTAAAAAACGATAGAATATATACATACATAGTAAAACTACAACAATATAGACTTCAAAATAAACAAACAATATACACACAATACAATATAATACAAAAAGCGCATAGACTAACATATAAAATAAAATATGTCGAGAAAATAACACCGATGGATAATAATAATAATAATAAAAATAATAATAAAAACGAGAAGGGAAAGGAAACTAAAAGGCAAGCGAGATTACATGCGGGCACAAAGGGCCAAGCTGGGATGGATGGATCGGTTACGGAACCACATGGAGAGAGAAAAAGGGCTCGGGATAGGCCTAAGGTGAACATAAGGTTTTGCTGACGACTTCCTGGCCGCATCAGAGCTAGGGCGGCCGGCGGGGGCAGGGGCGACGGCGGGGGCGGGGGCGTGGGCGGGGGCGGGGGCGTGGGCGTGGGCGGGGGGGGGGGGGAAGCTGCTAATACAGTCTTTTCCTCGCGTGTAATGACTGGAGACAGGATATTCCCTTCCGACCGGGGCAAGAAGAATACCCGCATTGTAAACAGAGCTCAGACTCGAGCTCTCTGGTGGATGATTGCTATAGGGCGTCGGGCGCGGGCTTTGGGCGTGTGTGGTGATGGGCGTCGCGCTCTGTGGGCTGCGGCAGGCTGCGGGGATGGGTAGATAGGTAGTGAAGGAAAATGGGTGGGGGTGGTGTAAAAATGAATTTGTATTGGTGAGATAGTAAGAAATAAATGAGGTGTGTGTGTGAGAGAGGGGGAGGGGAGGAGAAATGGAAGGAGGAAAGGAGGGAAGGAGGGAAGGAGGGAAGGAGGGAAGGAGGGAGGGAGGGAGAGAGGTAAAGAGCGAGTGAGTGAGCGAGAGAGAGAGATAATGTGTATGAGTGAGCGAGTGAGTGTGAGTGTGTGTAAGTGTATGTGTATATGATATGTGTATGTGTATGTGTACGTGTACGTGTGAGTGTACGTGTGAGTGTACGTGTGAGTGTACGTGTGAGTGTAAGTGTGCGTATGTCCGTTATCTTGCACATGTGC
>BOPN01000127.1:357099-359599 GCA_017312705.2 Penaeus japonicus
TCATTTGCAACACAATGCACCGTTGTTTTTTTGAGGGAAGAAAAAGTATTCATATCTAAAAAAAAATAATAAATAAAAAGCAACTTTTTCTTCTCATCATAAAATGAATTAATAAAAAAATGAAATAAAACAACACATCATTTACCTTTTATCTTCCACGTTCGTTCAGGAAGAACACGAGACAGGGGAGGAGAAGGAGAAGGAGAGGAGAGGAGAAGGAGAGGGGTGGGAAGGGTGGGAAGGGGAGGGGAAGGGAAGGGAAGGGAAGGGAAGGGAAGGGGAAGGGATGGGATGTTATGGGAGGGGAGGGAGGGGGAAGGAAGGGATGTTATGGGAGGGGAGGGGAGGGGAGGGGAGGGGAGGGAGGGGGAGGGAAGGGATGTTATGGGAGGGGAGGGGAGGGAGGGGGAAGGAAGGGATGTTATGGGAGGGGAGGGGAGGGAGTGGGATAGGGGAGGGAGGGAGAAGGACGCGACCAAAGAACACGGCCAGGGATGAACGTTCCTCGCAGACAAGGGGAAGTGATCCGTCTTACTTCCTGAAGGCGGCGGAAGAGGCGGAACGGCATCATTCATGTTATTAAGGCAACATTTATTTACCAGTGAATAGATCTTGTGACTGAGGAGACACGTGGATGTCGCGGGGACGCCGGGTGGCCGCTGGTCATCGGCGGGACGCGGCGTCGGATAGGCTAGGCTCGTGTGTGCAGATGTGTATGTATGTATGTACGTATGTATGTATGTATGTATGTATGTATGTATGTATGTATGTTTTTTCTGTCTGTCTGTACCCCCCCTCCTTCTCTCTCTGTCTGTCTGTCTGTCTGTCTGTCTGTCTCTCTCTCTCTCTCTCTCTCTCTCTCTCTCTCTCTCTCTCTCTCTCTCTCTCTTTGTATGTGTGCGATTGTCTGTGTGCGCACGAGTGTGTTTGTGTACGCACGTTGTACACATGCACATGCAAATGTATTTATGATCGCCGATAAGCTTATGCATCGAGGCTTCTGTGATGATTTACATACATCAAGAACAGGAAGCAGATCAGAGAAAGGAAAGTGAAAGAGAAACGAACGAGGAGTGACGAGCGAAGAGAGGAGAGAGCGAGAGAAAGTAAAAAAAAAAAAAAAAAAAAAAAAAAGAATTGGAAAACAGAAATTCCTAAAGAAATAGAGAAAAGGAGTGTCACGATGCAATCATCCGTCAAAAGAAAGAAAGAAAGAAAAGTACGCATTTACTTCAGCAAAACATTTGCGAAATGATTTTCTTCTGGGCGCACCCTCAGAATTTCAAATACTTCCGCGTGAAGAGAGATCCGAGGATATTCATATCTCCTGAATAAAACAAGAAACAAAAACAAAACAAGCAAAAAACACGGAGAGTCTTCAACATTCCAAGTTTGTACAGGAAGGATCAGTATCAGAAATTGTGTCCTTTGGATAAATAGAAGATGAGCAGGCGTCTGTAGTGACATTTATATAACTTTCTATAATCATTTATAAAATGTCTCCTTTTTGGGCCAAACTTTTCGATCCCATTCCACTGCTTATGATTGCCATCGCCAGTGAAGGAAAATGTTATTTTTATTTATATCATTTTTTGTTTGAAAAAAATAGAGACGAGAAAAGAAATGACAACCAAAAAATGCAAATCGATCACCGGGATAAATAGTTTTAAAGTTTTTTTCTTTTCTTTTCTTTCTTTTTTCTTTTTACTGACTGAGTAATTAACGAGGTATTGATAACAGACCCGATAATCTAGTCATGAAATTGAGTTGCATGTTTCCTCGAAATGAGTAAGGCGATGATGCTGATGATGATGAAGGAAAAGGAGAAAAAATGAAGAAGAAGAAGAAGAAGAAGAAGAGGCGAAGGAGTAAAAGATAAAAAAGAAAAACATGAAAACGTAAAGAAAAAGTTTACCACTTACCTGGAAACTGACACCATATCATGCTGTCAGGCGGCCACTTCCTGCATGGCATTACCAGGGAGCGTAGGAGAAGAGAGGGAGAGGGAGTGAGGGAGAGGGAGAGGGAGAGGGGGGTGGAGGGAGAGGGAGAGGGAGAGGGAGAGGGAGAGGGAGATGGGGAGGGATGGAGGGAGAGGGAGATGGAAGGAGGGAGAGAGAACGAGAGAGAGAGAGAGAGAGAGAGAGAGAGAGAGAGAGAGAGAGAGAGAGAGAGAGAGAGAGAGAGAGAGAGAGGGGGGGGGTAGAGAGAAGGATAGAGAGAGAGAGGAGTGGTACAGAGGAGAGAGAGAGAGAGAGAGAGAGAGAGAGAGAGAGAGAGAGAGAGAGAGAGAGAGAGAGAGAGAGAGAGAGAGAGAGAGAGAGAGAGAGACTGGCAGACTGAGACCAACAGCGACAGACAGTCAGACAGAGAGAGATGAGAAAATGTCAGCAGTCAGACTGAACATCTCGCAAGCATTTTCCAACGTGATTCATTTAACAACTTACGAACGCTACACGAATTGCACGCGACAGGATGACAGGCCAGATCCTGATTCCCG
>BOPN01000127.1:369599-377099 GCA_017312705.2 Penaeus japonicus
AAGCTGGTTTTATTCTTCAAGCGGGCTGCAACAATATGTGCAACTTTAGTTCGGGCTTATTTATTGATCTGCTCATTTACTTATCTGTGTATTTTTGTGTTTGTGTTTGTATTTGCGCGCGCGCGCGCGCGTGTGTGCGTGTATGTGTGTGTGAGCGAGAGTGAATAAGCATAATAACATGTATGCCAGCGCTAAAACATTTTTTGATTTATACAAAAAAGCAAGTGGAACAAAGGTCACAGTGTGGATTATATCGGGGAAGAGTGAGGAAGGACAAGCAAACCTTGAGAAAAATAAAACTTGTACTCGTTGCCAATTTAGTATTTTCAAGTTTGTGATTATAGACAAAACAAGACACCATTTCCTCAATCAAATCTAGTTTGAAATCAATGCAAAATAGTCTTCAATAGTAAACAGATCTGAACTTGACATAACCACACAACTAACTACAAACTAAGAGACTGGTACCCCCAAAATAAATATGATCCTAAAATAAATCAATAAATGAGAAAATAAAACAAATTTACCAAAAAACTAATAGAAAAAACAAATCAGAATTCTTCACACGACATCATCTTACGACGAGTGAAAGGATAAAAGAAAAAGAAAAAGAAGAAGAAGAAGAGAAACCCAATACACTGAAATATTAACAGACGGGAAAGCAAGTCTGAAAGTCTGACCCGGGCTTAAAGGCTCATCATTAGGGCGCGGAGCTTAGAGGGAGTTAAGATGGAAGGGGGGAGGGAGAGGGAAGGAAGGAGTGTGGGAGACAAGGGAGAGGGAAGGATGGAGTGTGGCAAACAAGGGAGAAGGAAGGATGGAGTGTGAGAGACAAGGGAGAGGGAAGGATGGTGTGGCAAACAAGGGAGAGGGAAGGAAGGAGTGTGGGAGGGAGGGAGAGGGAGGGAGGGAGGGAGGGAGAAGGAAGGAGGGAGTGTGGGGGAGAGGGAGGAAGGGAAGGGAGAGGGAAGGGAGAAGTGTGGGGGAGAGGGAAGGAGGGATGGAGGGAGAGGGAAGGAGGGAGGGAGGGAGGGAGAGGGCACGGTTAAGGGAGATAGTAAGAGTGAGGAAGGTAACAAGGAAGGACGGAAAGGGAAGGGTCAAGGGAAGAAGAGAGAGGGTAAGAGGAAGGAAAGGAGAGGGAGAGAGAGAGAGGGAGGGAGGGAAGAAGGAAGAGGGGAGACGGGGAAGAGGAAAGAGGAGAGGGAGGGAGAGGGGTAGGTGAGGGTAGGAAGAGGAAAGGAAAAGGAGGAAGGAGATATGGAGGAGGGATGGTGAGGTTAGGAAGAGGGAAGGAGAGGGAAGGGAGATGGGAAAAGGGGGAGGGGGGGGGGGGAGGTCGTCTCCTCCCTAAGGAAGAGGAAGAAAAGGGAGAGAGAGAGAGAGAGAGAGAGAGAGAGAGAGAGAGAGAGAGAGAGAGAGAGAGAGAGAGAAAGACAGAAGAAAGAGAGAAAGAAAGAAGCAACCATCCAGGTAGCAACTTGCTGAACTGTCACTTCCGCTGCTAAGTGGGACGACGAGACCTGCATGCCGCTGCCGGAAAGAGGGAAGGAGAGAAAGAGGGAGAGGAAAGAGGGAGGGAGGGAGAAGAAGGAGGGAAGACGGGAGGGGAAGGAGGGAAGAAGGGAGGGAAAGGAGGAAGGAGAAAGAGGGGAGAGGAGGTAGGAGATAGAGGGCAAATGAGAGAGGGGAGGTGGGATGGGGGAAGGAAACAGAGAGGAAGGGAGGAGAAGACAGGAGGAAGACAAAAGGAGGAGGAAGGGAGGGAGGAAAAGGAAGATGGGAGACAAGAGAAGAAGGGAAGGGGGAAGGGAAGAGAAGGTACGAAGGGGGGAGTAGGGAAGGGGAGAGGGTAGGGAAAGATGAGAAGAACGGAGAGCCGGGAAGAGAGAGAGAGAGAGAGAGAGAGAGAGAGAGAGAGAGAGAGAGAGAGAGAGAGAGAGAGAGAGAGAGAGAGAGAGAGAGAGAGAGAGAAAGAGAGAAGGGGGGAGTCCTGAAGGGGAAGTGAGGGTGTTAAGACTTGAGGGGAAGGAAGTCTTCGGGTTGAGAGAAAAAGAAGAAAAAAATGAAGTTGGTGATTCCTCAGGAGCTGATGCAGACTTTTGAAGATGAACGAATGAAAAAAAAATAGAAAGGAGATACGCTAATCAAATAGCCAGATGTGAGATATGAAACAAGAGAGAATGAAGGAGTAAGAGTGGGGGAGGGGAGGGAAGGGAAGGGGAAGGAAGGGTAGGGGACGGGGAGTGGGGAAGGGGAAGGGGGAATGAGAAGGAAAGGGAGAGGGAGGGGAAGGGGGAGGGGGAATGAGAAGGAAAGGGAAAGGGAGAGGGTGAGGGATAAACAAATAGAGACAAAAGGAGAGACAAAAATAGAGATAATTAGAACCAAAACAGAGAGATAGTTAGAGAGAGAGAGAGAAAGAGAACCAAAGGCAGAGAGAGAGAGAGAGAGAGAGAGAGAGAGGACGAAGCGAGCTGCAAGGCTGGGAGATCATTTTTCAAAAATCTTAAGTGGGATCTATAGCCCGGCACCTCGGGAGATTAAGCATCTTGTCTCAAGCCGTGCATGGAAGTCTCATTATGCGGCGGGAGAGGAGGCGATGGCAAGAGGAAGGAAGAACCGCTGTAATTAAAAAGCATCGACAGGAAGATAAGATGAGGCTGCATCTTTATCACACTCGCTCGGAGATCACAAGGAGAGTCTATCAGGGAAATTTCAGGAAGTCTATCCGAGGAAGGAGAGGGTATCAAGTCAGGCAATAAGGTTCTAATCTTTATCATTAATCTCTTGGTGATAATCCGTTAACTTTGCTGAGTAATCATACTTGGTTTCAGTTTCGTAACTCTCTCTCTCTCTCTCTCTCTCTCTCTCTCTCTCTCTCTCTCTCTCTCTCTCTCTCTCTCTCTCTCTCTCTCTCTCTCTCTCTCTCTCTCTCTCTCTCTCTCTCTCTCTCTCTCTCCCTCCCTCCCTCCCTCCCTCCCTCCCTCCCTCCTTCCTTCCTTCCTTCCTTCCCTCCCTCCCTCGCTCCCTCCTCTCTCTCTCTCTCTCTCTGTTTGTGTATATATGTGTGCGCGCGCGCCTATCCATCTATCTGTCTGCCTGTTTGTCCATCTGTATATATATACATGTGCACAAAGTGTTTGCGCGGTTGTGCGAGTGTATGCGCGTGGTCCTACAAAAATAAATTAACACTATGAATCATAAACAACGACAAAGTGGAACACGAGATTAAGCAGATCGTGTCCGGCTTAAAAAGATCAGCCAAGTGGATGCAGAAGGACGCTGCAATGAGGACGCACGTGCGGCAATTGCAATAAAGTTACGGCTTTTCAAAACAACCATTCAAGTATGCAATGCCTCTCTCTCTTGCCAAGCGACCCTGTTTCGAATAATATTCCGTCGGTTCATCTGGAAAAAAAGGGAGAGAAAAAGCCAAGGAAAACGAATCCAACTGCGACCTTTCACGCACAGAACGAGAATTCTTTCAGCGTCACGCCCTCTGTCCCACGGCAATGTTTGGCGTCACATGAAACACCGCCATTCACGCACTGCAGCCTCGCCTCGGGCTCAGGCGTCCTAAGGATCCGCTCGCTAATGACTTAATTATGTCCGATATCTTCACACAATTTGAAACAGGGGTGAAGGGCGGGGGGGGGGAGAGGGGGGGACTCCGCTGGTTTGTTTGCGGACACAAAAGCACGGGCTTGTGCCTACAATTATCCATTTATGAGCGCTGCAGCAACAATAAAAGTCAATTAGCCTATATAAACACAAGGCACTTGCGTTTGGTGGTTACGGCGGCGCTCGTGAAATTACCAAAATCAAAATTAATTATGCTAGTTAGCGGCTCCACGTTGGTGGGCTGCTCACTTACAACGGCAAGATTCATCTGTCCGCCAGCGTTACATTTACTTTAAAGTATCCCTTGACACTGGCGCCTGAACGTACTTGGAAAGATTTCGTACCGGGAATTCGTCTCACTGAATTAGATTACGCACTTCC
Source organism: Penaeus japonicus (assembly GCA_017312705.2). NCBI lineage: Eukaryota > Metazoa > Arthropoda > Malacostraca > Decapoda > Penaeidae > Penaeus > Penaeus japonicus. Next base: position 373,605 of record BOPN01000127.1, read on the forward strand.
AAATAAATAAAAAAATACTCTGTGATAATATCTTGATCGCAATCTCAAGCAATGTATCAACTGTCACCGTCCTGGCTGCCTGGCATTTAATACAGCAGAACATACACTCCCTGGGGAACCGCTGCCTCGAAGGACAAGCGAAGCAAAGGGACTGAAAATCTAATCCCTTCCTTGGTACTGCGGTCCTTAACATGGGAACATCATACAGCTGATTGGCAAGCGTGTTTACTCAAGGAAGCCAGCATGACAGTGATTCATGTACGCACACACATACGCACACATCACTTCCACGCTCACGGTGGGACTTGTTAAGGGGTTATCACCTCTATAACAACACGCCGTAGGGGCCGACTCCTGGCCGTTCCTAGCGCCGCCTTTGGGGACTCCGGGCTGTGACGCTGCGAGTCGCCCTGGTCTCCTGCTCCTCCCTTCGTGGTGGAGTTATGTCTCCGACGAAGTGCAGAGAGGATGATGATGATGGAGGAGAAGAAGGAGGTGAAGAATAATGAGAGGAAGAAGAATAATGATAATAATAGTAAGAGTAACAATGGCAGTAATTGTAACAGTAATAGTAGTAACAATAATGACAGAAATAGTAATAATTAATCATAATAATAATGATAATAATAGCAATAATAATAACAATAATAAAAATAATAACAAAACAATAATAAAACAATACAAAATAATAACAATGATAATGTTGATACTTATAACAATACTGCTACGACTAAGACTGCGATTACGATTACTACTACTACTACTAATAATAATAACAAGAGCCAGGGGACAGTGGAAGTGGAAAGAAGAAGGATGGAGAGAAGAAAAAATCGAGAGAAACGCAAGAAACAAACAGAGAAGAAGGAGAAACGCAAGACGACGAAGACGAAGACGAAGAAGAACAAGAAGAAGAAGAAATACAAGCGACACAAAACAAAACCGCCGCCGACCAAGAGGCTACTCCCGCGACGACTCGGCCGAAGGGGCTATTCAACGCACGCCACAATGCCTACGGAGTGAAGATGGATCGGCGGTAAACAAGAACAGGGACAGGGACAAAGGGGCAGGGGGAGGGGGTGGGTATGGACGGGTGACATCACTGGGAAACAGCTGATACGATCGCTGTATATAAAGGTGATACAATCACACACGAACGCTGTAAATAAGGCTGGCAAGAACTCTGTAAATGAGAATGGTACGAACGCTATAAATAAAGCGAATGCAAGCGCTGTAAATAAAGCTAGTACGAACGCACTGAATAAAGACCGTTGGAATCAAAGCTGGTGAGAACAGTGTAAATAAATCGGCGCAAACAACGCTAACATGAACGCTGTAAATAAAAGCTAATATGTGTGTTGTAAATAATTCTGTCTTTAGCCACGGAGAGAACTCGCATGGCGCTGGTAATACACATTTCTGTCCGTTAAGCAGCACTATCAAATGCAAATTACGAAATAGGAAATTGAATCTCCTGAAATGCGATGTGATTTTCGTGAACTTTTACATGTAAACCGAAATCGGCATTTACAATTTCGACGATTTTGACGCAAATATAAATCAACAACACAAGGTTAACCCTTCAAAGAAAACCAATGCATCAAAACTCCACAGCGATATAATGGAAAAAAAATATATTTAGAATGACAAAGGAAATGGATCATCAGACAGCTTATGAATTAAATAAAGGCCTTAAGTGGATGAGGCATTCTTCGATGTAAATAACGCCATGTCAATCACAATTTTTGACCACTACGTAAAACATTCAAAAGGCGATGAATGATCAATGCCCTCGCTCTTTAAAAATAAAAGCTTTTCACGTGTTATTTGAAGACTTGTTTAATACAAAGGGGAAATAATAAATATCTCAATACCGAAATCAAATCAGCGAAAATGTTAACAATTATTAATGCAAGAACAATGATAAGGTTGAAACATGTAGTGATAGTAATGCTAATATTTGGCAATAACAATAATATAAATAATGATAGTAGTACTGCTACAACTACTAATACTAATTATGATGATGATGATGACAATAATAATAATGATAATAATAATAATAATAATAAAAGTGATAACATTCTACTAACTTATAATAATATAATGATCAGTACTACTACTAACAACAATGATAATAATAATAATGATACTACAAGTAATACTTTAACAATAATAATAACAATGAAAACAACAGTAACAATAACAACAATAAATGATAATCATAATAACAATAATATTATTACCAAGAGAAACGATATCCATATAATAGCAATGATGAAAATCAAGTTGATCATAACATCAACAACCGGAAAAAAAATAAATTCAAAACGAGATAACAAAGCTGATCATAATACATCCAAACAACAGCAACAAAAATAATTAGTACACTAACTATAAAGCCAATAACATTACTCCTAGTGTCCCTGACGTTATTGGCAATAAAAACAAAAAAAATCTCCCAAACACTTAAAAATAGTGAACATGAGATAATAAACCCATGACAAAATTAGATAACTGAAACACACAATACAAAGTAAAAATTCAGATTATACACGCAGTAATATTATAAGAAACAAATGATAGTACTCTAAGAAACTGCAAAGAAAGAAACGGAGATTGACGAATATTACTAATAGATAAATAAATAAATGTTTAAAAGATATACACAAACTAAAGATATAAAAAAAAATTGAATGGTGATAAACGAAAATAGAAGAAGGTAACAAAGCAATTAATAAACTAGAGGAAACAAAAACAAAACAACGACACAGCGAAAACAACACAATTCAATAAAGCAAAAATAGACCGCTGGCAGCAAACAGAGGTGCATATATATAAAGCACAATGCAACCAAGTAATAATAGTATGATGATATAAAAAAATGAAATAACCAAATCTGATAAACACCGTATAAGCAAAAGAAAGAAAAAGGAAAGACCAGATAAAACGCTATAACCATTAACATAGAAAGACCATAGAAAAAAAAACGAAAAGAGGTGTTTTAACTGAAAATAGAAACACCATTTAAACAAAGAAAGAAAAACAAAGAGAAGAAACAAACGCTTTGACAAGAAAGAAAGATAAAAACACCGTCCACGTTGAGGCTACCCCGTGCTTGCTTGTAAGAAAGTGCAGCTTCCTTTTACCTTTGCAGGAGAGAGGTGAGCAGCAGGATACGAAGAGCGGCCGTGCGGACCTCCCAGGTGGTCATCGCAGTGCCAGGTACCAGTGCCACCCCATCCCCTTAACCCACCGCATCTAGACCTTCAACCCACCCGCCCCCAGCACCTCGCCCACCCCACACAGCCGTCACACTGTTATTTGTCTCAATCCTAGGCTTTCAATTTCATTTTTTTTATTGTCTATTGTTTCTATCAAATTTTCATACTAAAAAAAAACTAGTCTTTTTCTCCCTCTTTTAATGCTTAAAAGGTCACGCTGACATTTTTTTGTGACATATTGGTCATCGGTTTGACATTGTGGTAGAAGTGGTGC
>BOPN01000127.1:382099-387099 GCA_017312705.2 Penaeus japonicus
CTTATATGCCATCTAGTACAACGAACTCTGTCACTCATTAAGAAGAGTATGCATGTTCAGTAGTGAAAAAAATGTATGTTTATAAAATGGAATAGCTCTTTTGTTGGCAGAGTGAACCACTATGGTATAGCATAGTCTCAAGTCCACATTCCTTGCTTAGAAAAGTATTCTGCCACCTGGATGCATGCATATATGTATGTGCAGCGTATGTGTGTGCTTTTTTATGTATGTACGCGTGTTTATGCATGAACGTGTGTGTGTGTGTGTGTGTGTGTGTGTGTGTGTGTGTGTGTGTGTGTGTGTGTGTGTGTGTGTGTGTGTGTGTGTGTGTGTGTGTGTGTGTGTGTACGTATGTATGTATGTATGCATGTATGTATGTATCAATGCATGTACGTAAGCATGCATGCTTGTATGTATGCATATATGCATGTACGTATGTATGCATGTACGTATGTACGTACGGATGTATATCTACACGTACATGCGTATGTCCATAAATCCCTCTCACACATCACAAGTAAAAACTCACTCTCGTCATAATAAATCTCCACCAACCGTGTCTTTGGAAGCGATCCATCTTTATGCCAGCGAACTACACACACGTCACACCGCCATCCCTCATCCTCTACGCTGGCGGGGCTAGTTAACCACCGCGATGAAGAGCGCCGACTAAAATACTCCTTGTGAACTTCGTGACGTGTACAAGTGTAGGGAATAAAGGGATGAGATCTGCGTTAAATTTCCCTTGAAGAGACGGGGTGGGGTGTTCGGAGTAACCGGGGCATCATGTATGTTTTTTTTTTCTCTCTCTCTCTCTTTCTCAGCTGGTGGAATGTATAGCACAGAGGAGAGAAGCCTGTTGAGCGGCGAGAGGAATGCATGTTCGACAGGCAACAAAAGAGGAAGTGTGGAGATGGTGCTTCGTGCTTTTCCTCTTCGCTTCTCTTTCATTCTCTTCAATTCTGTTTTTCCTCTCCTCTCCTTCTCTCTGTCTTTTGTTTTCTCTCTTCCTCCCTCCCTCCCCCTCTCTCTCCTTCTCTCGCCTTTTCTCTTCCTTTGCCTCCCTTCTCCCTAACCTCCTCTCTCTCCTCTCTCCTTTCTCTCTCTCTCTCTCTCTCTCTCTCTCTCTCTCTCTCTCTCTCTCATGCTTATCACAATCAGGATGTAGATGGTATGTATAAACAAAGAAACTTCAGATGCTGACGCAACCATTAATCAAAAAGCATACAACACTGATTAAGAAAACAAACAAACAAAAAATAATCAACCCAAAACAACAGAGGGAAGAAAACAGAATAAAGAAAAGTTAAAACGTCCAAACTTCAGCGTAATACAAGGATCTTTTGTAATATTATAGAAGGAGCAGAGGAGGCGGGAAGAGGGTGGAGGTGGGGAAGGAGGGGTCAAGCCCGAGGGAGCAGCCAGGGACGATGACAGACGCGGCCAGCTTAATGCCCTGTCATCGTTGCACGGAAGGGGAAATTTGGTAAATCACACCCGGGGAGAAAGAAAAATTAAGCTGAAAATGGAAGTCGAAAGAGAAAAAAAAAAAAAAAAAAAAAAAAAGAAAAAAAAAAAAAAAAAAAAAGATGCATAAGCAAGAAAAACAAAAACAAAGACAAAGAATGTCATACAGCAAGAAAATCAACAAAATCATAGGAAAGAACGAAAAATAACAAAAGAAAGAAAGGAAAACGGAAAAGGGAAAAGCATAGCACAAGACGAAAAACAAGAGCGCAACACAACGAAAAGGGAAGGGGAAGGGATAAGCCAGATCTCATGAAAGGGTAAACTGACAAAGGATAAACTAAAACGAATACGAGATCGAGGGGAAAACGGAGAAGAAAATATTAGAAAGAAGAAACGCGGTAGAAAAGTGGAAGAGGAACAGGAACAGGAAGGGGAAGAGGAGGGGGAGGAAGGGATAGGAAGAGGAGGGTGGGGAAGGGGAAGGAAGAGGAGGGTGTAGAAAGAGGAGGAGGAGGAGGAGGAGGAGGAGGAGGAGGAGGAGGAGGAGGAGGAAGGGGAGGGGTAGGGGTAGAGGGATGAAGAGAAGGAATAGGAGGAGGAGGGTGGGGCAGGGGGAGCGAGAGAGGGAGGCAAAGGGGAAGGGAAAGGGGGAGGGAAAGGGGGAGGAAGAGGAGGAGGAAAAGGAGGGGGAGGTGGTGGTAGAGGAGTAGGAATAGGAAGAAGAGATGGAGAGGATGGAAGAGGTAGAGGAGGTGTTGGTGGTAGAGGCGGATAAGGATGAGGATGGGGAGGAGCAGAAAAAAGAAGAAGAAGAAGAAGAAGAAGAAGAAGAAGAGGAGGAGAAGGAGGAGTAGGTGGAGGGGTGGAGGTGGTGCTGGTGGTGATGATGACGATGATGAGGATGAGGATGAGGATGAGGATGAGGATGATGAGGAGGAGGAGGAAGTGGAGGTGGTGATATCAGGTAGAGGATGATGATGAGGAGGAGGAGAAAAAGGTGGAAGAAAATGTGAAGGGAGAGGAGGAGGAGGAGGAGGAAAGAATGAAAGAAAAAGCAATAAAGAAAAGAAAAGAAGAATAAAAAGTAGAAGGAAAAGAAGATAAATGAATGAGAAAAAACAATAAAATGAATAAAAATCAATTAAAAGAAGAAGGAAAAGGAAGAAGAGGAGGAGAAGGCGGAAGGCCCAGATCGGAGAAGAAAACAACAAACAAAAAGCCAGATAAGAGAAGAAGCGAAAAAGACAGACGGAAATGGCAGAGTGAGACGAGAGGCGAGCCTTTAAGCGCTAGGTGGAGGTGGAGGTGGAGGTGGATCTGGCTGCCTTGAATTAAATTAAAAATTCATAAAACAGACGAAACAGAAGAGAAGACTTGAAGTGGATAGAATGTATAAGGCAGAGGAGTGGGAGAGGGAGAGCGCAAATATGAGGAGGGGGATAAGAGGGGGAATAGGAGGAAGATGAAGACGAAGAAGACAGAGATCAGAAGGAAGAGGAGGGGGAGACGGTACATGACGGGGGATAGGAGGAGGTAGAGGAGGAGGAGGAGGAGGAGGAGGAGGAGGAGGAGGAGGAGGAGGAGGAGGAGGAGGAGGAGGAGGAGGAGGAGGAGGAGGAGAAGGAGGAGCAGCAGAAGAGATAAAAAAAAATAATAAGAGAAAGGAAAAAAAGACAGAGGAGAATCAAAGAGGTGGAGAAAGAGAAGGAGAAAGAGGAAGAGGAAAATGAAGATGAACATAAATGAAGTAAATACAGGAGATAAGAAGTCGCGAGGGGAGAGACAGCGTACCGGGTACAGAGGAAAAGGAAGAGAGGGAACAGAATACGACGAAAGGGGGGAAAGTAAGAGGCCGAGAGGGAGGGAAGGGACACAGGAGGACGAGGGGATGGGAGAGAGGACGAAGAGAGGAGTGAGAGAGGGAAACAGGATGATGCGGGAAGGGAGGAGGGGCCGAGGGGAAGGTAAAAGAGGGCGAGGGACTGCTCGCGGGCGGGAGACAATCCATTATAAGCGCGGTAGTTAGGGCGGGTGTCACAATGTCACTCTGGAATAAAAGAGGCTATAACTCACGCTTACAAAGCCAACACACTCCGAGTTTATTCCTGATTCCCGCGGCCGCCAAGGGCTAGTGAGTGTCGCCTTTCCGCAACACCTACCTAGTGTTCCCCTCGCCTCATAGCCCACTCCACGTTCCCCTCACCCGTAAGACAGCCAGTGTTCCTCATCCAACAATCACAGTGTTCCTCTCTCTCCCGCAATATTCTATGTTATTCATGGAATAATTAGCAAGGAGCGCAATCTGCAATGCAAAACCAAGGTAACTCTGTGATACTAATATAACCTGAAAGCTGCCACGGACTTGTAGCCGTAAGACAGACATTCTATTCGGAGTTAAACAACCACAAAGGACACATAGCTGGACATGACAATTCATAAGTGTACACTGGCCTGTGTAAACACTCCCCGATCGTTAATATGCTGTACTCAGTCCTTTCGGCGGCGTGTCCGGGGGTCTGCAACGGCGCACCTCTCGAACCGCCACCGGAAAATGACGGGTATGGAAGCAAGCATTGTGGCATCCGCTGGTCGCACCAAGTGATGAGGAAGCTGATCTTGGTGATACACATTCTGGACTACTTCCCCTCTCCTTCTGCCTACTTCCCTCTTTCTCCCTCTTTTACACGCACACACATAAATACTGCGAACACATACACACGCACACACACTTGTTTAAAATGATCCACCTGTCATTCGGCCCATCCGTCTAACACTGTGCAATTGCCAGTATCCTTTCTCAAAAGAGCACGATTTCAATCTGCAACATTTGAAGGACGCAACGTAAATGACATTCCGTGATGAAACTCAAACCTCATTCCACGCACCCTCGAAGTGGCGGCCGTAAAAGTTTCGACAAACCAACTCCCTCATTTTTATCGCGCTTGTAAGTCAGAGCTCAAAGCCACAATGGCTTTCTCGTTTAATTCCGAGCCTGCTGAAACACTCGATTTCTACTCGTGAGCGAAGGCTCGTCTCCCTTTCCCGCGCTATCTACTGTATCTCTTGTTTAATTAATCCTTTATTCTCGTATCTTTCTTTATGCTCGTATTCTACTTGCTCAGCATCATATAACATCAGAGCTGGACATTAGCTGGGACAGCTTAGGAAAGCAGAAATACGGATACACGAAGTCATGAGAACATTAGTCATGAAATTTTGAAGCCATGAGAACATAGGTCATGAAATTACGAAAGCACGAGAACACTTGGCAAGAAGAATGGAGCGTTCTTCTGTGTTGATACAGGGGAAGAAAAAATGTTTAAATAAAATTTCAATTCTATTATATTCAATAAAGCTAAAATGTTGTTTTAGTATTATTATTTTTCAATAGTCAGAGCACTGGAACACTTGTCATGAAGTTACTAAGCCATAAGAATACTAGTCATAAAAAAGCGAAACCATGTGAACACTAGTTTAGAAATTACGAAGCCACAGGGTTACGAATCATTCACATTCATGTCATGACACCA
>BOPN01000127.1:394599-402099 GCA_017312705.2 Penaeus japonicus
TATAAATATACATACAAACACACGAATACACGAACATACAAACAAACAGACATACAGAGAGTGCCCGAGGCGTCCGGGCGTGGTGGCAATAGTGCCGTGGCATCCTCTGGAGAGAGAGTAATGATCAGAAAGGAACCAATACAACCTTTTACGAGCACAATAAAGTAATCTGGACAAGACGCTATTTTACCATTAGCGATCTAATTGTCCCGTTTTCTACTCGGGTTCCTCTGCGACAGTCGCTCTTTCCGCGAGTCTCTTGCCCTAATTCTTCATACGCTTTGTCCGAACTCCGAGGCTCCTGACGTGTCCTTTTTGAGGTAATCGTGTGTTTTGTCAGGGAGTCGGACTCTTACTCTTACCCCTCCCCCCTCCCCCCTTCCCCCTTCCCCTGACCTTCCTAACCTGCCACGTGATCTACCTCTGCGTCGCGTCTCCCTCGTTGTTGTTGTTGTTTTTTTTAAGATGTTTTTCGTGTTTTCCACTTCTCTCCTTCTCCTCCTTCTTCTACTTCTTTGGGTCTTCGCCTTTTCCTTCGTTCTTTCCTCCGCGTTTCCTTCCATTTGTTACTTTAACAATTACGCTGATCCTTCCAAATCCACCTCCTCCCTCGATCCATTTCACTCTTTTGTCTTGCCTCATCTCCCATTCATTACCGCTCGACTTCCTCTCAGCTTTACCCCTTTTGCTCTCTATTTTCCTCTCTCTCTCTCTCTCTCTCTCTCTCTCTCTCTCTCTCTCTCTCTCTCTCTCTCTCTCTCTCTCTCTCTCTCTCTCTCTCTCTCTCTCTCTCTCTCTCGATTTATTGGTCTCTTTCTCTCAGTCTGTTGGTCTGTCTCTATCTCTGCCTCTCTCTCTCTCCTTCACCTTTCCCTCTGCCTCTCTCTCTCTCTCTCTCCTTCACCTTTCCCTCTACCTCTCTCTCTATATCCTTGTCTCTCTCTATCTCTCTCCAAGACACCTCTCTCCCACCCTCCCACCTTCCCTCCCTCCCTCCCTCCCTCACCAAACCCTCCAACCCGCACGCCCCAGATCTCCCTTCCTCTTGGCCTTCTTCCTCTCTGTCGCCCTACACTGCACGAGCCACTCACCATGATGCTCTCGCCAACCCTATAGTTTTCGGGCGAGCTCTAGCATGGCACGGTTCCAGATACGGAATAGGGGGGGTTGGGGGTGGGGTTGAAAGAGGGGAGAGGGAGAGGGGGAGGGGGAGGGGGGGGAGTTTCTCAGGACTTTTCCAGTTTCCAGGGAGAGTCGATCTTATCATGAGAGTTATGAGTGTTGTAACTAATGCCATCAGGGGAACAGACGAGGGCAGTGGGGGTGACTTTGGGGGAGTGCGGTGGGGATGGGGGAGGAAAGGGGAGGGGAGGGGAGGGGAGGCGTGAGAGAAGGAAGGGGTGGGGGGAGGGAGAGGTATGTGAGGGAGGAGGAGAAGGAGGAAGGTGGAGAAATAGAGAGCACGAGAGATAGATGGAGAATGGGGCTAAGTACAAGAGAAAAAGCGGAGACAGACAGAGAGAGAGAGAGAGAGAGAGAGAGAGAGAGAGAGAGAGAGAGAGAGAGAGAGAGAGAGAGAGAGAGAGAGAGAGAGAGAGAGAGAGAGAGAGAGAGAGAGAGAGAGAGAGAGAGAGAGAGAGAGAGAGAGAGAGAGAAAGAAAAACTGACAAAGACAGGGAGAACTAGAAGAAAAAAAGAACAGAGAAAGATAAGTGAGAAAGAGACAGAGCGAGAGAGAGAAAGAGAAAGACAGAAAAATAGAAAAATAGGAAGGAGGATGAAAGCGCAGAGAGATCATCAGTGGGAAGGCAAGGCTGGGATTAAAGTGAAAGGGGAAACAGGGAATGAAAGAGGGTTAAGAAGTTTGGAGAAGGAAATCGTGAAAGAAGAACGAGAGAAATAATAGAGGGGTAGAGGGGAGGGCGAGAGGGAGGAGGAGGAGGAGGAGGTGGAGAAAGATGGAAGAGGAAAAGGAGGAGGGGGAGGAGGAGGGGGAGGTGGTGGAGAGAGATGGAGGAGGAAAAGGAGGAGGAGGAGGAGGAAGAGGAGGAGGAGGGGGAGGAGGTGGAGAAAGATGGAAGAGGAAAAGGAGGAGGAGGAGTAGGTGGAGAAATATGGAGGAGGAAAAGAAGGTGGGGGAGGGGGAGGAGGTGGAAAAAGATGGAGGAGGAAAAAAAAGGTGGGGGAGGGGGAGGAGGAGGTGGAGAAAGATGGAGGAGGAGGAGGAGGAGGAAAAGTAGTCAGGAACAATATAAATGACAATAATAAAAAAAAAAAAAAAAACAAGTAACAGAAATAAAGCAAATGGAAGAAATATGTTGGTCGTTGTAGTAAGGGCGACACGAAATGGATGGTATGGGAACATGATTGTGTTTACTTTTCCATCTTTCTCTTATTTTTTTGTTAGATCTTTCTCCCCTCTCTCTCATGCTCTATCTATCCATCTCTCGTTATTTCGCAGCCTCGCTATTTGGCGCTCTGTATCTTTCTCTCGTTATTTCGTTATCTCGTTATCTCGCTATTTCGCTCTCTCCCTCTCTCTCTCTCTACCACACACACACATACACACACACACACACACACACACACACACACACACACACACACATTCACCCCCCCCCATACCCACACTCACACCCGTACTCACATTCCCACTCCCCCTATTTAGCTGGAAAATCGCCATGAATCCAGCACCTAATCCCAGCAGAGTCGCAACCACGCACAAACCCGCCGTACAGTTCTTCTGCAACGGCATCCGACACGCCGGTAATGCAAGGGAGATGGGGGGGGGGGGGGGGGGGGGGGGGGGGGGGAGGGCGAGACAAAGGCCGGCCCCGCGAACGGACAGACGCTGATTTATCGGGGCGAGCGTCGCGGAGTGTGATGGAGACGTGGAATAAATATCACAAAGGGGGGGACCTACAATCAGCATGTCCCTGGGTATTATATGTGGCGCAGACATTCCCCGATAAATTGTGAAATACGACTGTGTTTTGGTAATGAAGCAATCGGGGACAATGGCCTGTCACAGATAAAGGAAATGGCCTCTCGGGAGATGAGGTCGGAGAAGGAAGTGATGCTGCCTATATGAATGGTTAAGGGATGGGAAGGTCGGCGGGGGCGGGGAGGGAGTGCAGGAGGAAAAGGCAAGGAGGGGGTAGGGGGGGGAGGCAGGCAGGTCGCGAGGGGAGGGTGAGGGGATGGGCATGCAAGGATGTAGGATGTAGAACTGAAAAATAGGAACACGAAAGTGAAAGAGCGAGATACATAGATAGAAAGAAAGAAAGAAAGAAAGATAGATAGATAGAGAGAGGGAGGAGAGAGAGATGAGAGAGAGAGAGAGAGAGAAATAGAAGAGAGAAAGAGAAAGAGAAAGAAAAAGAGAAAGAGACAGAGAGATAAAGAGAGAGAAAGAAAGGAGAGAGAGAGAGAGAGAGAGAGAGAGAGAGAGAGAGAGAGAGAGAGAGAGAGAGAGAGAGAGGGGGGGGTGGAAGAGAGTGAGAGAAAGAGAGAGAGAGAGAGAGAGAGAGGGGAGAGTGGAAGAGAGAGGGAGAAAGAGAGAGAGAGAGAGAGAGAGAGAGAGAGAGAGAGAGAGAGAGAGAGAGAGAGAGAGAGAGAGAGAGAGAGAGAGAGAGAGAGAGGGGGGGAGGAAGAGAGGGAGGGAAAGAGAGAGAGAGAGAGAGAGAGAGAGAGAGAGAGAGAGAGAGAGAGAGAGAGAGAGAGAGAGAGAGAGAGGCAGAGGGCCACACAAGAGGAAGGAAGGACAACAAGTTGCGCTAAAAGCCTCGGACATCCAGTCGTAATTCCGTTGTGTTTACAGGCTCAATAAAACATCATGAAAATTACCAGCGAAAAACATTTACAACTCCAGCCTTTATCAGTGAAGTTATGTGCCATTGTCGGCGTTGTGTACCTGACCGCCCCGGCACGCATTCCTTAGGGACCAACATTCATTCTGTCGGGACTAACAATTTAGCCATCGCCTGTCGGGACCAGCAATGTAGTCATATTCTGTCGGGGGAGCATCGTGACAGCTACCGTCTACGGGGAACAAAATTAGTAGTCGCCTGTCCGATGGGACTCCCATTCATATCCACGGTCTGTCGAGGCTAAAATCAGCTGCTACAGAGAGGGGTAAATCCTCCGAGTTTGCTGGGGCCAACACTTGGCAGGGGGACGATTATGTCTATCCATAAAATAATCCAAATGATCATCCTTATTATGTTGCAATGAATAACACAATACATTATCATTGCAATTCATAGCCGCATCCTGAAATGATGAAAATATAGGCGACCAAAGTTATTTAAGTTTGTTGATATCAAAAGGTTAACCCAAATAAGATGAGTCACGCCTACGAAAAAAAGAGAGAAAAAAAACATCCACAGAAATAAAAAGGTGTTACGCTATAGTAGTTCTGTGACTCGAAAAAGAGTCACCAGCTTCAACGGTAGTATTAAACTCTATAAGTTTAAGGCCTTCACACTCATTTCACCGACTCGACACTCTCAAAGACAGTCTGAGGGCTTGTGGAGACTAAGCTTCTCGAAGTAATGCTGATGAAGTAACTGGGTATCAGTTTTTTTTATATGCGTCCTCGTTGTTTTGTGTATGTGTTTTAATGAACTGATATTTTGTAGTACTAATATAATTCAGCAAAAACGATTTTGTTTTCAAAATTAAATTTTTGTAACTATGATAATAAATTGAATGTGAATATGATTTTATTTTCAGAAAATCTAATGCATCGAATATATACACCTCATTTCCCCCATCTATATTTCAAACAAATATAAAACGAGAGACAAAAGCAGTATTAAATGGTATATGTAATGCAACGCCAAAGCATTTTTCATATTTCGCTGTTAGTATATTAAACAAACAAAAGAGCACATCTTTACATAAGTTGAAAATAAATGAAATGGAGAATCGTGTTATGCATATCAAATATCGAATCATTTCATTAAGGGTGAGAAAATGTATGCTGTAATGTAAACATTCATCAATATTCATGAATGTATGACGGCATTTAATATTCTTATAGGACTAGTGGGAGCAGAATAATTCCCGTTTGGCAAAAGAATCCGCATTAATAAAAGCAAGATACGTAGTCTGGAAAATGCCAATTAGGAGAATTAATTACTGTTAAAAAAGTAAGTTCGCTTCGTAATTTTCGCTCTCGAAACTTCCCACCCGTGCAAAAGTTAGGGATTCGCTTCGGCGCAGTTTACGAGAGCGGCAGGACGACCAAGGTCGCTCGGTGCTTGATGCGCTTACGAGCCATCTTCAGAAACAATCCCGCGTAGACCTTACGGGTCGGAGTTACTCGGCGCGGCATCAAGGAGAGAGCCTTGACGCCGTGACAGCTCTCCGGCCTTGACGTATGGTCCACTCCCCCTCGTTGTTTACAGTAAATATACACATTCGTTCCTCACTCCCTTATTCCCTCCGTCGCCGTCGCTTCCGCCAGCCTCCGTCCTCGCGCCCATCTATCTATCAGCGGGCGGAGGTAGACGAGCGCTCCGGCCCGAGGAATACTAACACGAGATGACGGGCCCCGATAGAGGAATGACACGGGACGCGCGGCCGTGTGTAAAATTGCCATTTAATTCTGCTAATGTTGCCAGATTTCCCCTCGCCATGATGAAGTGGAGGAGTCAAGGCAGGGAGATAGCGCGGGCCTGAGGGGGGAGGGCTCCCGGCTTCCGTTGGGGAGGAGGGCGGGGAGGAAATGGGGACTAATAGAGGGTGGGGACTGGCGGGAGACACCGACTGGCAGACGTGGAGTGGCAGACGCGGAATGGTAGAAACGGAATGATAGACGCGGAATCGTAGATACGGAATGGTAGACACCGACTGGTAGACGCGGAATGGCAGACACGGGATAGTAGACGCGCAATGGCAGAGACGGAATGGCAGATGCGGAATAGTAGACGCGGAATGGTAGAGTGGACGGGGAAGACGACGCTGACAAACAGTGGAAGACAGAGACATAGAGACAGTGGGAATGGAGGGGATGAAGAGAGAACACGGAAGAGGAAGAAAGAGAACAATAACTAGACAAAAACGATGACGAAGAAAATAAAATCAATGACCGGTTGAATGTATGAATGATAGAGAGAGAGAGAGAGAAAGAGAGAGAGAGAGAGAGAGAGAGAGAGAGAGAGAGAGAGAGGGGGGGGGGGGGGGAAGAGAGAGAGGAGGGAGAGAGAGAGAGAGAGAGAGAGAGAGAGAGAGAGAGAGAGAGAGAGAGAGAGAGAGAGAGAGAGAGAGAGGCAGAGGGCCACACAAGAGGAAGGAAGGACAACAAGTTGCGCTAAAAGCCTCGGACATCCAGTCGTAATTCCGTTGTGTTTACAGGCTCAATAAAACATCATGAAAATTACCAGCGAAAAACATTTACAACTCCAGCCTTTATCAGTGAAGTTATGTGCCATTGTCGGCGTTGTGGCCACTGACCGCGGCACGCATTCCTTAGGGACCAACATTCATTCTGTCGGGACTAACAATTTAGCCATCGCCTGTCGGGACCAGCAATGTAGTCATATTCTGTCGGGGGAGCATCGTGACAGCTACCGTCTACGGGGAACAAAATTAGTAGTCGCCTGTCCGATGGGACTCCCATTCATATCCACGGTCTGTCGAGGCTAAAATCAGCTGCTACAGAGAGGGGTAAATCCTCCGAGTTTGCTGGGGCCAACACTTGGCAGGGGGACGATTATGTCTATCCATAAAATAATCCAAATGATCATCCTTATTATGTTGCAATGAATAACACAATACATTATCATTGCAATTCATAGCCGCATCCTGAAATGATGAAAATATAGGCGACCAAAGTTATTTAAGTTTGTTGATATCAAAAGGTTAACCCAAATAAGATGAGTCACGCCTACGAAAAAAAGAGAGAAAAAAAACATCCACAGAAATAAAAAGGTGTTACGCTATAGTAGTTCTGTGACTCGAAAAGAGAGTCACAACTCGGTAGTATTGACAAACTCTACCAAGTTCCAAGCCTTCCCTTGCATTTCACTGACTCAACACTCATCAAGACAGTCCCCGGGGGAACACGAGGGGGAACTGGGCTTCTCGAAGTATGCACGATGATGATGAGTATGATTTTTTTTTTTTATATGCGTCTGTTTGTTTTTGTGTGTATGTGTTTTAATGAACTGATATTTAATGGATACTAATATGATTCGTAAAAACGTTTTGTTTCAAATTCATTCTGCTAACTATGATAATAAATTGAATGTGAATATGATTTTATTTTCAGAAAATCTAATGCATCGAATATATACACCTCATTTCCCCCATCTATATTTCAAACAAATATAAAACGAGAGACAAAAGCAGTATTAAATGGTATATGTAATGCAACGCCAAAGCATTTTTCATATTTCGCTGTTAGTATATTAAACAAACAAAGGCACATCTTTACATAAGTTGAAAATAAATGAAATGGAGAATCGTGTTATGCATATCAAATATCGAATCATT
>BOPN01000127.1:407099-409599 GCA_017312705.2 Penaeus japonicus
TCGTAACCTCCACCTCACAGCCCACGCGCTGACGCCACGCTGTTATACATCATTCAACTTCATATCTCTACTTCCTTCCTTTCGATCTTGCTTGTTTTCCTCTGTCCTTTTATCACCTCACTGGCATTCTTTTTTCTCTATCTCTCATCCCTCCCTCCCTCTCTCTCTCTCTCTCTCTCTCTCTCTCTCTCTCTCTCTCTCTCTCTCTCTCTCTCTCTCTCTCTCTCTCTCTCTCTCTCTCTCTCTCTCTCTCTCTCTCTCTCTCTCTCTCTCTCTCTCTCTCTCTCTCTCTCTGCCTCTGCCTCTGCCTCTGCCTCTGCCTCTGCCTCTGTCCCTGTCCCTGTCCCTGTCCCTGTCCCTGTCCCTGTCCCTGTCCCTGTCACTGTCCTTGCCCCTGCCCCTGCTCCTGCCTCTCCCACTCTTTCTCTTTCTCTTTCTCCTACTCCTATTCCCTCACCCTCTCCTTTTCCCTCTCACTAATTCACTTTTCTGTACATTCCCTCTCATTCCCCCTGCATTTTCCTCTTCCTTATTAATTTCTCCTTCTTTCTCTCCCTCTCCTTCCCCGGATTCAATATCTCCCAAACCTTATCTCGCGGCCTCCCTCTCCCTTTTCATTCCAGAAGGGGAGGGGCGGCGTTAGAGACGAGAATCAACAAAGAAATAACCTCCACAGTAGCATCACGGAACATGAGGTACTAAAGTGTAAACGGTTGCACCAACAGCCTCATACGAGCAGACGTGAGGCAAGACAAGCCATAAGAGACTCTCCCTTCCCATGGCGCCATTGTTACCTAGACAGGAGGCTCGTTCATGGTACAAATCAGATCCATTTCACTATTCTCAAGAAAGGTGATTCATCACAAACACTATCTCTAATTCAGCTGACAACAACGAACACCATCACAGCCGCCAGCACCATCACTTGGGCTGTCACCACACCCGGCACCATCATGCTGGGAGTCTCTTCATCTCCTTCCACCATTCCGGTCCTTCGTGAAAGAACTTCCTTTCAAAATAACTTTTTGTTGCTGATACAATCTTTATTTTGACTTCCTCTGCGCGTCGCTCTTCCACAGCCTTAACATTTTCTTATTTTCTCCCGAGTTTTCTCCTTAGCCTCGACGCACACGCGCACATACACGCACATGCACACACTCACACATACATTTAGGACTTTCTATTTCCTATCCCATCCCAGTTTTTGTCCTTCACAATGCCATGTCCCCTTTTAGAGTGTCCCATGAGCTTTCTCTCGTGCTAGTTCCCCTCTCTACTAAGTACTACGTTATCTACCCCTACATCGGTCACAACGTTGTTCCTCCATTATCCCGCTCCTCTTAACCATGTTTAGATCTATTCATCAAACCTCCCTTCCATTCTACGAGTCCTTCTATTCCCGAACTCCTTCCTCTCTGCATCCACCCTCTCTCCTCTTCCTCTAGTTCTTCTCTTTCAGCAATCCTCCTGTTCTGTCGTTCTTGCCTCCCTCTCGTTCAGGGCCATCTCCTTTGACTTATTCTGTTCCATTTTTCTCATCCAGCGCGCTCTGATCTCCCTCCGCCAAATCCTTTTACTTCTCAAAGATTCCTTTATACTCTATCTTCCTCAGTACCATCATAACCCTCACTTGTACGGTTTTCCCTGCCTTTGTGCGAAGCCTCCCCCACCTATGCTGTCTTCTGTGCTCGTGTAATCTTCAGCAGCAGTTCTCCTTCCTCCCCTAATCCACTGTACAGCTTGTGTTCTTCCGTACTCTTTGTTCTTGCTTTTGTTGTGCGATTTACTGGTCGTGTTCCCCTGCAGAATATGTAACACCAGCTACATATAATACGACACTGCATGCAATATCTTTTACACTCCCGAGTCTCTTCCTTTTTATGAAACGGCTATCTCTCGCCATGAGCAACAGTGTATCCTTAACAACTCCGTACTCAGTAGAGACAATACAAACAGCCCAGAACTACATGGCCTCCTACAACTCAGATTCTACCCTAATACGCAGAAGAGGATCCCAATCCCGGACGCATCTCCCATAGGACGTGCGGCCTTCCCGAGCCCGACGGAGGCAGGGCGAAGGGAGATGGAAGGATCAGGAGGACTCGGGCCATTCAGACACACTCGCCCAGGCTCGGACGACTACATGCCGTCCTCTGTCAGCTGTCGCAGGAAAGACTACCTCCTCCTCTTCCCCCTCCCCCTCCCCCCCCCCTCCTCCTCCTCCCTTCCTATTACTATTATTATCATTATCATGATTATCATCATTCCCCTACTTGTCCTACTCCTCCTCCTTCTCATTCCCTTCCTCCTACTTCTCTTGACCTCAATTTTCTCTTTCTCTTTCTCTTCCTCCTCCTCCTCCCCTTTCTCCTTCTCATTCCCTTCCTCTGTCTCTTCCTGTCCCTCCTGATTTTCTTCCTCTCTCACCTCCTTATCTTCTCCCTCTTCTTCCTTCCCTTCCTCCTCCTCTTACTTCTCTTCCTCCTCCTTCTCCTTTTTC
>BOPN01000127.1:417099-422099 GCA_017312705.2 Penaeus japonicus
CAGCGCAGATACTCATTTGCATGCGAGGTCGACTGTTATAGCCATTGTTTACTTTCCACAAATGATTATAAATTCGGACAATTCTCATCGCCTATAACTTGTTGGTGATCAAGTGTAATAAATTGGGTTCACTTAATCATCTGCTGCTTTTTAATCCATAAATCTAAAAACCTTTATATAACTTTTTAAAAGCAAAGATTAGTTATTTAAATAATTCAAAACCTTTTTTTTTCTTACAGCATAACCAGAAAAATATTAAATATTTCATCAAATATACTCAGGAAATAATTAGCAAATGTTTGTTCACAAACCCTCGAGAGAAGAGCTAATGCTGTCATTATTAGCAGACATCAAATCATATTCATCAACGTACATGCGATTTAATATTAATTGCAATCATTATACAGAAATTGTTGCCGGACGTTCCGCATAACAATTACATCTGACCACACCAAAACAGCCATAACACGTAATTCTGCAAAATGAACAAATGACGCTGAATGGAAAATGAAAACAAGAACGGCTTCCTGATTTCGCGGGGAAACACGGTCATGGATAGCCAGACTCGCCTTACGATCATGTCAACATAGGTCAAGGTTGGTATATTGCAACACGAATCATGGTTTGCCTTTTAAGTATACATAGACTCCCGAGCTGAAACCGCCTCCACTGATACATAGTGTAATGCCATGTAGCAACAGGTCAAGCAATCAATTACATACTCGATGCATACTGGAGGATCAAGTTACATCTGGATGTTGTTGCATCACGCTCCCACTCGCTCTCATTCTCTTCCCTCCTCTCTCTCTCTCTCTCTCTTTATTTTCCTTGCCCTTCATCTCCCTACCTCTTCCCTTCCCATCTCCCCTCCCCTTTCTCTCTTCCCCCTTCCTCCCTTACTTCTCTCCTCTCTCTCTCTCTCTCTCTCTCTCTCTCGCTCGTGTTCTCTTCCCCTCCTCTCTCCCTCTTTCTTTCCCTCCTCTCTCCCTTTTTCTCCCCCATCTCTCTCTCTTCCCCTTTCTCACTCTTTTCACCTTCATCCCGCTCTTTTTCCGTTTTTCTTCTTTCCTTCTCTATCTTTTTTGCTCTTTCACCTTACATCTACGCCGTGAAGTCTCTTTGCGTATTTCTTCCTTTTCTTTTCCCATCCTCTTCTTCCTCCCTTCGCAGCCTAATCTCTTATCACAGCCTCCAGCTTCTCGGACACATGCATCTCCCTTCCCACTTACTTTTGTTTGTTTTTTTTCCCTTCATATTCACCTACGATATATTATTCTGCACATTATGTCAGCTGTCCCGAGGCGGCGGAGACCTCAGAAAGTGCAGCGCCCTTAAAACTGTTTTATTTTAAACTCTGCAACGCCATGTATGTGTCTTGAGTGTTGGGATGATTTAATGGGAGTGCTGTCGAGCAGAGGTTTTTATCCCCGTTGTACTAAAATCATGAGCGGTTTTTCATGATGGGTCCATGGGATTGACAGTCGCATCTTCAGTCATTTTCGCCTCCATGGTCGTCACTGTCGTCTTCGCACTGTCTCAGCTGGAGTCACCTGGTTTTCGCACTGTCCATACGCATTTTACGAAATATGATTAAATTCATTACCATGCCCTTCTTCTGGGGGATGGCTGACGAAAGCATGAGCACAAAAATTAGAAGGACTTCGTCATTGTCCTTCGCACCTTCCGACGGTCGTATCGGCACGATGACCATGCCAATAGCAAAGGACAAGGGATACGGCCATCATAATCGGGCGTGCCTTTGCGAGACCTACGCACACCGACCACGCGGATTTGCGCATAGCATCGAGAGTTGCGCAAGCGTGTGTGTACGTATGCAGTATGCGTCACCGTCCACTCCCTATCGTCCAGCTCCCCCACAGTCGTTACGGACCAACAGGTAAGTCCTTGGGTCCCATGGGTCAGTGGCTGCACGAAGGGAAGCGAGAAGAGGGGAAGCCAGGAGAAGGAGAGGGGAGGCAGCCATTGCCCCTCGCCTACGGTCTGGACACCTCCACAATGGAGAAGCTAAATGCGCGGGAGAGGGGAGGAAGAGTGAGGAAATGAGAAAATAATGGTCATCTACTTGCTTTGTTTCGACGGAATGGTAAAGCAAGCTTAGCTGAAGATTAAGGATATTTTTACTGCGACGAGTGTGGAAACAAGTAAGACGTAGAATGAACAAATTCTTGCACTGTGGAATTATTTGCTTTCTTTCCTATCTTTTCTACGCCTTGGCCGAACTGAACTGAACTGCGCCTTGTGTTCAACCTTTTGCCCATCTAGAACGAACCATCTAGGCACGCACATTCCTTAACTCAATAACATAAAAATTAATATATATATATACACACACATATATACATATATAACTGTCCTTTGTATGAGTGTCTAGAGGTCTCGGCCCCTTCTTGTGCAAAGCCAGGCTGTCTCCTTCCCTCTCGTAATACTCCTCAAGTCGCAGCCAAAGCTATCCCTCTCTGACCGCAGCCGCATCGCCCCTTCTACCTGGCCTTCCCCTCGCCATCCGTCGGACTCCCGTGGAATTGTATCGACAAGTCAGTCCTCTACTTTGTCTTTCGCTTTTCTCTTAAATAAACAAAACTCTGCGATCTGGTCACGGGGATGGGCGGTGAGGGGGAGGGGGGTGTCTCTTTCTTTCTTTCTTTCTTTCTTCTGCTCTCTCGCTCTCTCTCTCTCTCTCTCTCTTTCTCTCTCTCTCTCTCTCTCTCTCTCTCGTATGAATAAACTTATCAAAATCAAAATCAAATCTCTCTCTCTCACTCTCTCTCTCTCTCTCTCTCTCTCTCTCTCTCTCTCTCTCTCCCACTCCCACTCCCTCTCCCTCTCCCACTCCCACTCCCACTCCCACTCCTTCTCTTCTTCTCTCACTCTCTTTCTCTTTCTCTGTCACACAAACACACACACACATTCACACACTCACTCACTCACTCCCTCACTCAATCTCTCTCTGTATTTTCCTTTTTTCTTATGAAGAAATGGAAAATATAAAGTTCAGCATTACCAGGATTCAAACATTGCCATTTTTTGTACTTGTAGTACATAAACATAAAATTACAAAATACTGGTGTTGCTATTACACACAATTTTGCAACCCAACATCAACTTCAAAATACGCGTATTGCGACAAGTGGTAACGAAACAAGAGCAAACACAACCCAAAGACAAATACATATTCCTCGCGGATCGTGTTACGAGCCGCAGAAGAAGAAAAGACGCAAGTTGC
Organism: Penaeus japonicus; assembly: GCA_017312705.2. NCBI lineage: Eukaryota > Metazoa > Arthropoda > Malacostraca > Decapoda > Penaeidae > Penaeus > Penaeus japonicus. Next base: position 420,344 of record BOPN01000127.1, read on the forward strand.
AGCACCCAACTGCGACATCACAGGTAAGCAGATACTCCTTCGCTCCTGAAGATGTTGCATCATCCCAACTCTTCACCTTCGTCTCCTCAATTAGCTTCTCGTCTCTCTTTCCCAAACCCTACGCTCCCCTTCTTTGTTTGTTCATTTTGTATTCCGTTTGAGAATAAGTTACTTACTCCAGTGAGGGGTTCGCTTTGTCGTGTTCGGGCGAGGGGGCGACAGGGCGGAGAGCGACTCGGCGACCAGTAGGTGTGCCGAAGCATCGCGCTATGGCGAGTTCCTGAGAGATTGAGATCGAAGGATGCTGTGTCGAGATGAGACGGGGAGAGGGGAAGAGGGATCTTTGCACTTAAGCTGCGGTGGTATAATGCGGGGAATAAAAAAGGGGTAAGGAGAGGGGACGAGGTGCACTGTAAAAGGTTAAAGTCGATGAAGTGTTATTACATGCACTACGAAAATACGCTCCAAAGGATGGGTTGCGACGCGAGGCAATGTCCTTCGGGAAGCTTGACTTTATATTTAGAAGATAAACGGTAAACTGAGATTTCCATTTCGACTTTCACTCTCTTTTCGGAGAAAACGCGACTGAAGATATTCTTATTCAATATTTCTACTTCAAAAAAATCTATACCGTTTTTCCATATCACCATTTCTTTTTAGAGAAGGTTAGGCGTTGTTACCCCTACAATATACTTTGGGAAAATATATACACTACAGAGTCTTGCTCGTCTATGCAGTGGTCTTGCAGTTGTATAAAATCTGAGTGTGTGGTTATATGACTGAAGTAAATAGTTAAATGCAACGTAGCCTTGAAATTGCAAATGGCAGGACCTTTTAACTGTAAAATTCTCGAGTACTTCGTGTCTTTGGCTTTCACCCTTGCTTTTGCTAATTTGGAGACCCGACAACAAATAATTAAACATCGAGGCTGCTTTGAAATTACACAACTAAAGGCCAGGAACATGCCCCCCCTGACTAAATTCTACACTATCTGCTGTTAATTACGCAAGAGCTGGATGCTTTGGCCGAAGACGGCGCGGACGGTTCCCATGCCCGGGCGGAAGGCCACTAAAAGACCTCGCAGCTCGCTCCCTGATGTTTATCTTTGTGGCGAAGAGAGCAGTAAAGGGAGGGAAAAATGATGGGGATGAGGCATAAAAGCTGCAGATAAATGGAAGGGCGTCAACACCCTGTCACCATAAACGCTGCAGGCGGCTTTACTCGTTACTAAACCAAGTCCATTATATGCATTGCTTCCTGCTCCATTAAGAGCTGGGAATACATACGCTATATGACACACAATCATCTACAGAACGATGATGCAGTTCATTTCTCAAGAAGGATATTCACATCTCCATCTGTTGGTTCTTCGTAGTTAGCAAATAATTACATTCCCCATTGTATCGCACACTGTCATAAAGATACACTCAAGGCATCCCGTGCTGTATGACGATACTAAGGACACGGAGATCGGCTCCATCAAGTGCAAGACTCTGCACAGGGAGTGAAAAGAGGACGCCCTTCTCCGAGGTCACATCGGCAAGGACCTCATCTCATCCGACCTCGCAGCACCGTGCATGGATCGTAATATCAATTTTTAAGACATGAAGAGGCGCAATTAAGAGGCAACTCGTGCATTACCACGCTGGCAATATCCCCGTTCGGCTGCAGTTGGCGGACGAGGGTGTAGTGTTCGGGTGTGTGTGTGTCAGTGTGTGGCTCTGAGGCTCGTCCCCAGGGTTTTAACGAGTAGAAT
>BOPN01000127.1:429599-432099 GCA_017312705.2 Penaeus japonicus
ACAATAACAAAGATCACCATGATTATCATTATAACCATAGTACCTGCCTACAAAGAATATACATCCCTAAAGAACACGTAACTAAAATATTCCAGCAGCGTGAATACTCCCCCCCCCCCACCACCCCTTCAACTGGACGGAGAGGGAAAAGGCTAAATGATACAGCAATTCCACAAGCCAAAGGCGTCACAAAGACGACCAGTCTGCGGCAAATATGAAACAGTATGTCCAGCCATTGCGCGATAGCATCTAATTGGAATGTCAGTTTCGGAACGGCCGTAATATTCGGGAACATTTGTTTCTAACCGACGGACCGTGTCTCCACCTATCCATGTATTCATCTATTCACCTACCAAACCCTAAGCAAAAGAATTTATTCATATAATATACATTAAGAATTTTCGAAAGCATGGTATAGCCCTTAGACAAGTTCGTGTGAGAAATATTTCATGTGGGATGAATGTTTCACTTACCTCTCTCTTCGTTCCTCTCCCTCTCTATTCATATCTCCCTCTTTCATCCGCCTCTCTTTCTCTCTTTCCCCTTTTTTCTCTCCCTTTCTCCTCTTCTTTCTTTCTTTCTTTCCTTCTCTCTCTCTCTCTCTCTCTCTCTCTCTCTCTCTCTCTCTCTCTCTCTCTCTCTCCCCTCTCTCTCTCTCTCTCTCTCTCTCTCTCTCTCTCTCTCTCTCTCTCTCTCTCTCTCTCTCTCTCTCTCTCTCTCTCTCTCTCTCTCTCTCTCTCTCTCTCTCTCTCCCCCCAATCCCTTCCTCAGAATTATCAACCCCCTTTGCAGCAGAACGTCGCCAGAGCAAGGAACACGGAATCTAGATTCCTATATTATTTACCTGATAAACACGACATCTTCTTCCAAATATCGCTTATTATCTATAATTCACTGGGCAGCGCCAAATCCACATAAACTTTTGAACAGGGCGAATGCCTTTGTGGTGTCATATTAGTGCCACTAATTCCTTTGCTAGAGATGCTACGTCCTTGGCTCCGTTTGGTTACGTGTAATATTGATGCCATTCGACTTAACTGACTAATTATTCAGTTCACGTTTCGGTCTTCCTCCTCCTTACAATAAATAAATATATATATATATATATATATATATATATATATATATATATATATATATATATATATATATATATCCTAAAACACATGGAGAAATGTAACATTTGAAGAGAAGGACAATAATAATAATAATAATAATAATAATAATAATAATAATAATGATAATAATAATAGTAACAATAAAATAATAATTCCATTAATAATAACAACAACATGGGATAACAATTGCGATATCAATAAAATAATAATAGTAATTATAACAATAGTAACAATAACAATAATAACAATAATGATAAATAGACAGACAAAAAACATTTTCCTCAACTTTTCAACTTTTTTTCTAATTCACGTTCCACAAAAGCACACTGTTTACATCACTCCAACTATTCCCTCCAAACGATATTGGACCTTATGAGCAAGCAAAATCACTCACTAGTACATAATGAAATGAAAACTGCAACACACTAGAAGAATTATGGGAGCGCGACAAATAAATGCAAACATACGTGTCTGAGTGAAACAAATGACCGTGACATCCACACTGCGTTATTGTGCTAATAGGCCTGCAATGCCATAACCTACGCTAGACATTTCTGAATTGCATTTTTGTTATAAACATGAGGCAATTGTCGGGCGCTTGACATCGTCGTTGGTAATATATATTCTTTAAACTCCATGCGGCTCGGATGAATTAACGGCAAATTATTATAACGTTACAATTCGTGTCAGGGGATTAAAATAACACACAAAAAATCTCGTGAGGATTTGTCATGTCCCACCAAGACACGCCTCGGCAGAATAGTTTCTATAATATGTCAATAAATGTAACAGAAATATAATACCACCATTTAACTTTTCATCGAGATTACTGTGACTCACAAATATGTCCTCACTGTGATGTCTTAAACAAGCCAGGCTCCTTGAGGATTCTGAGATTCACGAGAGCCTGTCCTGGAGACCATATCTTGTGTCTTTTCCAACAGAATTATACCATTCATAAAATCGTAGGACTGTCTTAGACTGGGCCATCTCAGCCATATGATCCATACTTTGATTTCAGATTCAGTCTTACCTTGAACAGCGGTCGAGGATTAAAAGAGAAGTCACACACCCTATCCTTCCCTCCTTCCCCTCAAACTCTGCCGTTTATACGTCATTAAAGATTCAACCAACGCGGGAAACTGACAAAGTTGGGAGGCCTATGAATTTTCCTTCATTTTCTTGGATGAGGTCTCGGTAAACTTTTGTAATGAATATCCGAGGCGCTTCGTGTGGTCCTCGCCGTGGGCAAAAAAGCAAAAGACGTAACCCGGCGGCGGTAGGGGTTGGAGGGGAGGGGAGGGGAGGGGAGGGGGGGGCGAGTCTATCACGAAGGGCCGAAATGGTGACACGATGCTGAAACATTTATGACAGCTTGAAAC
>BOPN01000127.1:437099-439599 GCA_017312705.2 Penaeus japonicus
AGAGAGAAGAGAGAAAGAGGAACAAGTTGAACAAGGCAAAAGGACAAAGGGGAATGAAATAACAACGAGAGGGAACAGGAACTGGGACGCGGTGAGAAACAGTTGAATAAGGAAGAACAAGAGAAGGATGAAAGACAGTGGAGAGGGAGAGAGAGGGAGAGAGAGGAGGAGAGAGAGGGAGAGAGAGGGAGAGAGAGGGAGGGAGAGGGAGAGAAAGGGAGAGAAACCGAAAAGGAAAAGGAAAAAGAAAAAGAAAGAGATAGAGATAGAAATAGTAGAGATGGATAGATAGATAGAGATGAATAGATAGAGACAGGCAGATAGATAGACAGAAATAGAGAGTGAGAGAGAGAGAGAGAGAGATTCGTTGATTGAGAAAGAGAGATATAGACCGAAATGAAGGTGAAGAGACAGAGAGAAAAACTTGAGTCACTATGATTTTAATGATGACCTTTAATTTTACGTGTTAATGACTTTGCGATTTTCGTCGTAACTATTTCTCTAGATTTTTACTTATGTAATGCAAGTCTTATCTCTTCGTCCCGCCATCTCCCTCTTTATCTCTTTCTCTCTCTCTAACTCTACACACACACACATATCTATGTATGTATATGAAAATATGTGCGCGTGCTCGTGTCGTTGCGTCACCCTTGGCTGCTCTAAAGACGACCATGACGGAGCAAATGTTTTTATTTTTTTTTCTGTATCGATGACGTTCTTTAAGAAAGGAGCGAGCATAGAAGGGTGTTAAACTCTGAGGGATATGCAGTATATATGTATATATATATATATATATTAGTCTATCTTATATGTCAGGGAAAGAAAGAAAGGAAGAAGGAGGAGGTCGGAGAGAAAGGAAAAGAAAGGAAGAGAGAATAGGGAAAGAGAGAGAGAAAGGAAGAGAGAGACAAAGGAGAGAGAGAGATATTGTGTGTGTCTAGGATAGGAAGAAAAAGGAGTGAGTGAGTGAGAGAAAGAGCAAGTGGGATAGGAGGGGGTAAAGAGCAAAGGACATCCCAGCAATTCAAATATTAATTAATTCAATACCACTACCCTTTAATCGATGTCCTTGATGTCCTTAATCATAATATTGAACGAATCTATTTGAAGTATCATACACTGACGCGAAAAAGATATATAAAAATATGTAAGCGGATTCTCGCATAGAACAAGAAAAGCTTCCAGTAGCCCGAGGCAGGGCATGGCGCTGGGATGTTCTACATGCACCGCGGACAGAGGAGAGGGAAGAGGAGGAAGGAAGGAAGAAAGCAAGAAAAGAAAGTAGAAAAGGATGGACGGAGGGAGGAGGAAGAATGGGGAGGGAGGAAGGGAGAGGAGAATGGGGAAGGAAGAAGGATGGAGAGAGAGGAGAAATGGGGAAGGAGGGAGGAGGGGGGAAGAATTGGGAAAACAGGAGGGAAGGAGAGAGAAGGGAGGGAGAATTGGGGGGTGAAGAAGGAGAAAGAGAAAGAGTCTGGAGGAGGAGGAAGCTAGGAAGAAATAAGGAGGGGATAGCAAGAGAGAGGAAGGAGGAAGGAAGGGGGGGGGGAGTAGAGAAGAAGGAGGGAAGGGAAGAGGGAGAAGCAGGGAGATGGCGGAGGCTGGAAAGCAGAAGCTGTAGAGAGAGAATTGCAATGGAGTTATCCCTCACGCTCTTTGAAGACTCCCCCTGCAAAGAGTGAAGGGAACTACACGAGACGAGATTACGAGACTGCATCCATCTCCCTTTGGTTGTCTTCTATAGCCAAGACCCTTCTACACCACCCTCACCGATGGGACTCGCGAAGACAACCTGACATCCCCTAAGAACACAAACACGGAGTCCGAACATCTCCCCCCGCCTACCCCCCAACCCACCCCTTCCCTTTCCCCCAGCCGGCCGCCCAGCCACCCTCGCGGCAACGAAACCGCAAATCGCTCCATACGAGGAGGGCGAAGACCCGTGGATGTGAGACCGAGATGAATTATACAGCGGGCCGTGTTGGCAGCGCCGGTGTGCCGATTGAATAATATAAGAACTGTTGAACTCGGAGAAGTGAGCCGGGAGTCAACACCAGGTGGTCGATGAGCGGTGGCAAAGACATGCGCCTCCTCCCTGCACGCCTTGCAAGGAACTCGCTGACAAGGCGAAGCGGGTAAAGCAGGTGAAACAGGGGAAGCATGGGTGAACTAGGTGAAGCAGGTGCAAAAGTCATATGTGCAGGTGAATTAGGTGTAAAAGCTATATGTACAGACAGAGTATCTGTAAAAGCTATATGAGCATGGAGAGTAAATGCAAAAGCCATAGGTGCACGTAGAGTATCCGTAAACGTTTTAGGAGCATGTGAAATGCAGGCTTAGCAAATGCAAAAGACATACTTCCTCATTTTTGAAAATGAATGTATGAAAAGTCATACATATACAGGCGCTATATTACAGAGAAAATATTAACGCAAATGGCAGTGAACAAATTTACGCAAATGACGGGGAACATATTTACGTAAATGGTAGAGAACATAAA
>BOPN01000127.1:449599-452099 GCA_017312705.2 Penaeus japonicus
AGAGCGAGGGGAGATGAGAGGAGGTGGGAGTGGGAGACAGAAGGGGAGGGGTGAGAGGAGGAAGAAGGGGAGAAGATGAAAGGAGGGAGAAGGAAAGAGGGATGAGAAAAGGTGGAAACAGGAGACAGAAGTGGTAGCAGAAAGAGAGATAAAAGAAGGGGGAAGGGAGCAGATGAGAAAGGGTGGGAGGGGGAGGCAAAAGAGGGAAGGGAGAAAGGGAGGAGAGGAGGAAAAGGGGAGGAGATGAGATCACGAGAAGAGAAAGGGAGGAGGATGGTGAGAAGAGAAAAAAGGAGAAAAAAAGAGAAAAGGGGAGAGGGGAGAGAAAGGGGAGTGGGAAGATAGACAGGAAGGAAAAGAGGAAGAGGAGCGGAAAGAGGAAGAGAGCGAAAGGAAAAAGGAGAGGAGAGGATGGAGGGAGGAGGGTGAAAGCGGAGGAAGAAGGAAAACGAAGAGGGTGAAGAGGGGGCGAGAAGAAGGACGAGGAAGAGAGAGGGAGGAGGGGGGGAAGGAAGCAAGAGGAGAGAGGAGAACAAGGGAAGAGAGAGGGGGAGGGAGAGGAACAGGGAAGGAAGAGAGAAGAGAGTGGAGAAGGAGAGGGGAGGAGGAAGGAAAAAAGAAGAGAGGGTAGGAAGAAACGGGAGAAAAAAAAAGAGAGAGAGGAGGGATAGGGAAGGAGAAATAAGGGGGGGGGGGGCAAGATAGAGGGTGAAGATAGATAGATAGATGGATAGATAGAGAGAGAGATGGGGGGGAAAGAGAGAAGTGGGTAAAGAGAGAGAAAGAGGGGGGGGGGGAGAAGAGAGGAGGAGGAGGGAAGGAGAGAGGAGGAGAGAGAGAAAGTGAGAGAGAGGAGGGGATGTTGGGTGAATCAAGAATAAATGTTCATCCGATAGTGAGAGCATCTCTTGGATATATCATGTGATCCATAATATACGTCCTCGCTTCAGTGATGCAGAATATATACACGCAAGTTAACCTGATTCTAGAACAATGCGAATTTCAGTTCTTGTATTATCATAGCATAGCAACTTATTAAAGCAATATCCACACACTCCAGCAACCTGATAATATCAAATGTAGTTTATTACGTGAAGTATTGCATAACATTCAGCACATAACATCTCAAATGATTCATACGATGCAACAGAGAGAGAGACCAGTAAGGTATGCCTTGTAATAGAGAAAAAAACAAACATACCACAGCAAATGAGACAAAGGGACGCCAGATAATGGAAGGAAAGAGATAGGCGGGTAATAGGGACCCGGATTCCTTATACAAGCAAAACAAATAAACAAAATCGAAATGAAAATGCGACTAAAAGGGGAGGAGATCCGCGGGCGGGTGGCACAGCAGGGGCGAGATGGGATGGGGACCACACTGCAGTGCCAAACAAAACGCTCGAGCGAGACTGGACAGATCGTAGTTTTAAGTCCGCTCCCCCATTGATAACTTCCAGATTGAAATTAAATGAGTTATGAGTTTGAGATTGGCAGACATTGAACAGCGGCCAAAGTCTATATTGGCTCCCACAAACTTTATAGGAGCGGCAACGACACGAGGACCGGGCAAATGCCTACACCTAATTCATTCTATTTCAATATTTTGTCGGTTGAATAACTTCCTTGATGGGGAGTGTCTCCGTTTCAATGACGCCGCCTATATTAAAGTCGCCCTCATGCGCGAGAACGGAAAAGGTACTCGAAAACACTTAGGATCGTTGGCACTGATTCTGAATTGATTCCGTCTTTATGAAAGTTCCCTGTGAGGGTTTACAGAATGCAGCGTCAATATGTTCTTTTCTGACTCAAATACGAAAGTTTTTTTGTTTTTTTTTTATCTTACTGAAGTAAGAGAAATGTTGAAATACGTGGTTACTTGTCTTGTCAGAGGAAGAAGGACTTGGAATAACAATCAAGTACAAAAGGTCAAAGGCATTGCAATAACGTTCACGGAATCGCCGTGCAGCTTCTTGATATAGCGAACAATAAAAAGGATCTGCAGTGGGAAGACAATGCACATTCTTATCACACACTCCAAGGAAAAACGTATGACGTATCAACACCGGAAAATAGTTTTAACCGAATCCGAAAACCGCTTCTTGCTGTGAGGTCAACTCGCTCGGTCAACTCGCCGAGTAAATATTGCCACAGTGGGGATCTCATGCAGCACAGGAGCTAAAAATAGAAACTAAATTATCCATTCCGCGAAAAAAGTAAGTAAAGCGGCGCAATCCTCTTGGGAAAAGGATATTTTGCACTGTGCCATCGCGATCTTTAATGCAGATGTGATTTTCATTTTTGAAATGAATTGCGAACGAACGCGCACGCACAAATGCACAGAATACATACATGTGTGTGTACACATACACATACACACACACGCACACACACACACACAAATATATATATATATATATATATATATATATATATATATATATATATATATATATATATATATATATATGTGTGTATACACATACATACATACATACAC
>BOPN01000127.1:472099-477099 GCA_017312705.2 Penaeus japonicus
TTTTCCTGCTCTTTGGCGCCTTCCACTCACATACCTGTTGACAACATGGGATAATTAGCATGAATCCTTCATCAACAACAAAATGCCAGTAATACAATACCAGAAATGTAAGCCTACACATATACACTGATCACACTGATCTTTTTTTTCGAGATCTCAACCTTTATCTTTACAATCAAAATGGTCATAATTAAAAGGATCAAGCAAGGGAGAAATTAACAAAGGGAGAGATTAATATCATCATAACTAGGGAAGAATAACAGGGATAATTATAAGCTTGATATTTCTTTCCAGCAATTAGTGTCCCCTATCGAAAGATGCTGAACAAAAATCTGCAAATTGATAAATCAATAAAATGAAATAACAAGGAGGAGGACGAGGACGATTATGGTGGCGATGATGACGATGACGATGATGATGATGATGATGAAGACGAAAACTATGACGAGGACGACAACAAAGGAAAAGACAACGCTGACGACGCCGATGAAGAATGAGCATAAGAAAAGCTCTCCCTCTGCCCTTGCCCGCGCCAGGAGGTCCCCCGAGCTGCGAGGCGCGAGAGCTCCCGCCACGAGTGACTGAATCGCCTATTAACCGGCGGAGTTGACAAATCTGAGAGGAGCGCTCGACAAATGCGTAGCGGGAAGAAGAAAACGAAAAAGATATTGGGCCAATGATTCGTAAAGGGTGAACTGACCGAGGGGAAAATGACTAATTCACGCGAGCGGTGAGAGGCGAGTGACCGAGGGGAGGTGAGGTGAGGGGAGGAGAGGGGAGGATGGGGAGATGGGAATAAAGGGAGAAAGCAAACGGCGAGAGGGAAAAGAGGCGGTGAAGTGGAGAAGACGAGGAATGGTTGCGATGAGCCGTTCTTACGGATGAAGGAAGAAGAGGCGAAGAAAAAGACATGAGCCCATGTAGCTGCAATCAGGGCGTTTGACCTTGAGACAGGTCGGTCGAAGGAACAGACAGACAAACAGACGGACAAACTGACGCCTCTTACAGTCAAGGTAAGAGGAGGTTGAGGTTGTGCGGGTTTCATGTCCAACTTGCCGATCGCGAAACCTTAGTAAGGCATGGGCTAAGCGCTAAGCGAGAAAGGCCACCGCAATATAGAGGAGAGGAGAGGGGTGGGGGGGGGACCACCACGAACAGTGGCGGGACTACCATGGGCAGGGATAGGGCTACTACTGGAGGGGGGGAGGGGGTCTATCAAGAACAGTGAAGGGAATACCATGGGCAGGGACGGGGGTCCTACTGGAGGAAGAGGGGTGGGGGAGCGGGCGATCAGTGCACTGTGAATCAAGGGACTCGATTGAACATGAAGATGACTGACGTTGAATACCCGTATAAGTGTCAGCGGACAGTGACGTGCAACTTGTAGAAGGACCTGAGCCGCGCAAGAGAGGAGGAATGGAGAAGAGAGAGCACCGGAATGGGGAGGGGAGAGGAGGAGAGGAGAGGAGAGGAGAACGAGGACAATAAAGGAATATAAAAGAAAGAACAGGGGAACGGGGAGGAGAGGAGAGGAAGAGAAGAGAGAAAACTGGAGTGGGGAGAGGAGAGGAGAGGAGAGAAGAACAAAGGAAAGGGAAGGAGAGGAGAGCAGAGGAGAAAAAAAGAAAGGAAAAGTAAAGGAGAGTAGAGGAAAGGGTAGAAGATCAAAAGAAAAGGAAAGAAGAGGAGAGGAGAGAAGAACGAGGAAAGGAGAGAGAAAACAAAAAACAAAACAAAACAGGGGGATGGAGAGGAGGGAAGAACAGAGGTAAGGAGAGAAGAGAACAGAATAATGGAAAGGAGAGAACAAAAGAAGAAAGAGGAAGAGAATGGTTGGACAGGAGAGGAGTGACTGTAAATGGGAGGGGAAGAGAGGGAAGAGGAGAGAACACGGAAGGGGATTGAGGTCTAAGCGAAAAGACAAAGATAATCACACGCGTAAGCTGTAAGATTTATTCCATTTGACTGCTGACCCTAAAAAAAGGAAGTGGAAGGGGAGACCAACGGAAGAAAAATAATAAGAGGGAGTCGCCTAAGAAGACAACGAGGGGAAGAATACAAGGCAAAAAAAGGGGAGAGGGGATACGTGGAACAAAGGAATCAAGGAAAAGAATCAAAGTAGATGAAAATGTTAAGAGAGGGTGAGGGAGAAAGAAAGGAAAGACAGAAATAGAAATAGAAATAGAAATAGAAATAGAAAAAGAAACACACACACACACACACGCACGCACACACACACATACACACAAACATATATATATATATATATATATATATATATATATATATATATATATATATATATATATATATATATATATATATATGTGTGTGTGTGTGTGTGTGTGTGTGTGTGTGTGTGTGTATATATATAGAGAGAGAGAGAGAGAGAGAGAGAGAGAGAGAGAGAGAGAGAGAGAGAGAGAGAGAGAGAGAGAGAGAGAGATAGACAGATAGAGAGAGAGAGAGAGAGAGAGAGAGAGAGAGAGAGAGAGAGAGAGAGAGAGAGAGAGAGAGAGAGAGAGAGAGAGAGAGAGAGAGAGAGAGAGAGAGAGAGAGAGAGAGAGAGAGAGAGAGAGAGAGAGAGAGAGAGAGAGAGAGAGAGAGAGAGAGAGAGAGAGAGAGAGAGAGAGAGAGAGAGAGAGAGAGAGAGAGAGAGAGAGAGAGAGAGAGAGAGAGAGAGAGAGAGAGACAGATAGACAGATAGAGAGAGAGAGAGAGAGAGAGAGAGAGAGAGAGAGAGAGAGAGAGAGAGAGAGAGAGAGAGAGAGAGAGAGAGAGAGAGAGAGAGAGAGAGAGGGAGACAGAGAGAGAGAGAGAGAGAGAGAGAGAGAGAGAGAGAGAGAGAGAGAGAGAGAGAGAGAGAGAGAGAGAGAGAGAGAGAGAGAGAGAGAGAGAGAGAGAGAGAGAGAGAGAGAGAGAGAGAGAGAGAGAGAGAGAGAATGATAACATCAAAATAATAAAGATGGCGGGGGAAACGGGGGAGAAAAACTGAAGAAAAATTAAGTAGAAAATAACAGTAAAAGAGTGAGTGAAAGCTAAATGGAAGATCTCCGACGATAAGAGCGGAGGAACGGAGAAGAAGGGGAGCAGAGGGCGAGGAGGAGGAGGAAATGGGAAGGAGGGAAGAGAGGAAGCAGATATGAATGGGAGGGAAGGGGAAGAGGAGGGAGAAGGGGAGGAGGGGAAAGAGGGGATAGGGGGAAGGAGGGAAGAGGCGAAAGGGGGAAGGAGGAAAGAAAGGAAAGAGGGAAAAGCGGGAAGGAGGGAAGAGGGGAAGCAGATATGAATAGGAAGGAGGGGGGGAGAGGAGAAAGGGGGAAGAGGGGAAAACAGGAAGGAGGGAAGAGGGGAAAAGAGGGAAGGAAGGACTTCAAGGAATAGTAAGACAAAGACGGATCGCGGGTCAAGAAGCGAGGGGGAGAAGGCGAAGATAACGCAATAGGTTGTTCTCCGGCTAACAATGGCACGCTGGCGATCGTCCGACTAGAAACGGGAAAATCATTTTGCACAGAAGTGAATGTGCTTCTATGTGGGAAAAAAATCCCAAGAGAATAGAGGAACAATGATCCTGGCAAATGAAATGACAAAAGAAGCTCATAAACCGATTAATACATGAAAGAAATATAGTACATACTACACTACTCCATTCATCACCAAACAGATCACCAATGCTAATTTGACAAACAAACGAAATCAGTACAAATTAACACAACGAAGAAGAGTAAAAAGTAGAAAAAAAGAAGAGGAAAAGAGAGAGACAGCAAAAGAAGCAACAAAACCCCGACGACAGCCCCGGCCTAAACTCCGAGCCAATCAGCGCCAGAGTGAATGACTCGGCCACCGCGGATAACCGACAGCAATTGTGGTGAATCAGGCTGCATGATGGACGAGCGGGCGGCCACGGCGGCGGGCGTCAGATGGGGCAAACAGCTCGGCAAGGATGCAGGGGAGGTGGAGGGATCGCGAGGGAAAAGGGAGAGAGGGAAGGGCATGGGTCACGAGAGGAAGGGAAATTCGGACTGGCCTGGCGGTCGGAAGGAAGGCGGAGGGAGATGCTGAAGGAAGGGGGGTACGGGTGGGTAGGGATAGATGGGGTGATGGAGACAGGGAGGGAGAATGAGGGAGTGGGAGAGGGAAGGAGAGAAGAAGAGGAGGAGAGACAGACAAAAAAATAAATATATTTTTGGATAGAGTATCATATAAAACACACACACATACATTCATACATACACACACATACATACATACATACACACACACATACACACACGAAAATATAAATAGATAAATCATAGAAGTAACAACCCCCTCCACCTCCACCCCCACCCCCACCCCCACGCAATCCACTTTGTCCCCCTCGCCGTGACGGACAGCCCGCCTCGGCCGGGAGTCAGGCGGCTTTAGCGCGAGCGAAGAGGTACTTGATCCTCCAGCCGACGACCAATACACCGACCCAATTGAATATGAGAGGCGATCTTTGATACGCCCATTGCACCGCGCGACGGGAGACTCGGGGAAATATGGAGAGACTTTCACAACGATCTCTCATGCGCGTCCGCCGGAGTCTCTCTTGATGAAAAGGGATCGGGCACAGAATTCGCTGGCAGTCTCGAGGAATAAGGTCTGTCGCGGGCGAGCGAAATGGCAATATGAGAGGATGTGCATAGGATTTCGACGAGGGCCGAAGGAAAACGAAAACGGAAAATAAAAAGAACATAAAGAAGAATAGACGAAGACATACATACACGCACACATGTAAACACAGACACACACACACACGCAGACAAATAGACATACACAAATACACACAAACGCAAACACACTAACACGTTCCACAAAAAACGGGGAAAAGTGAATAAGCTGGTAATTTTTGTGAATTTCTAATGTATTTCCACCCGCTTATTAGATATGACATAAAACAAGAATAATGTCGGTTTCTGGAATAAGGAAATGCTAATCACTTAAGAAATAATAGTGGTAATAATGATGATGATGAT
>BOPN01000127.1:482099-484599 GCA_017312705.2 Penaeus japonicus
ATAAGGGGAAAGGGGGACAGTGGAGATATATGGTGCAGGGGGATAGAGGGGGTGGATGGACGGCAAGGTGGGGGAGGAGAAAGGGGGAGAGGAGAGAGGGGGAGAGGAAACAGGGGATTTACAGATGGAAAAGGAATGCATAGAGGGTGGAAGGAGAGGGGGGGGGGAGAATTAAAAGGTAGAAGGCGCGAGAAGGGGGGGAGGAGATGAGGGTCGTGGATGAGAAAAATGTCAGGGGGTGAAGGGAGAGAAAAGAGGGGTGAGGAGAGGAGTGAGGGGATGGAAACAGGAAAGAGGAGGTAGGGCGAAGTAAGCAAGAGACAAGAGGGAGTGTGTTTGGAGGGGGGGGCGCTAAGTTTATATGTATTATTTTCTTCTATTTTTGTACAATAAAGGGTTCAGATTTAAAAACAAGCGGTACGGTAAAGAGGAGGGGAGGAGGGGGGGGGAAGGAAACATATTGAGGCGCACTAAGAGTGTTTGGGGAGATCAATATGTCTGCCACGAGCTTGATTAATTACGAGATGGTGAGCATGATCGCCACCGACGCGCGGCAGATGCAGAAGACGGGGTGTCGCGACCGAGGTTAAGGAGGAAGGGGGGGGGGGGCAGGGGGAGGGGATGGGGAGGAGAAGGAGGAGTGGGACAGTAGTTGGATATGAATGAGAATGCGGAGGAGGAGGAAGAGGAGAGATGATGATGATAATGATGATGATGAGGAGAAGGAAAAAGAGGACCGAACAAGAAGAAAAAAGGAGAATAAGGAAGAGAAAGTGAGGAGAAAAAGAAGACGACGAAGAAAAGAAGGAAGGGAAAATAAAGAAGAGGAGAAGGAGTTAGAAAATTTAGATGAATAAGAAAAAAAGAAAAAGAAAAGAAGCTAGGAAGGTATCGACAATAGGAAGAAGAAGGATAAGAGGAAAAGCAGAAAAACTGAAGGGCAATAAGGAGACAGCAGAGTGAAAAAGTGAAAGAGAGGGAGAGAGAGAGAGAGAGAGAGAGAGAGAAAGAAGAAAAAGGAGGCAGGGGGTGTGAGGAGGTGGAGGGTAGGAGGTAGGGGGACGGAGGGTCAAGTGGCTGGGTCTCTCTCTCTCTCTCTCTCTCTCTCTCTCTCTCTCTCTCTCTCTCTCTCTCTCTCTCTCTCTCTCTCTCTCTCTCTCTCTCTCTCTCCCCCCTCTCTCCGGGCGCGGACTGTGTCGGGTTTTTGCAGGCCATGATGGATGGGTCGGCCGGTGAATCATGGCCATCTCACACAATGCGGGGATCCATTTGTAGAAGGTAACTACGAAATAAGGAGCTCGCGGCTGCCTCGTAGCGACCGACAACGCGAGGAATTATCATCAAACTCCAATCAACTCGGAATTTAGCGAAGGTCAAAGAAAAAAAAAACTAAAAAAAAATTAAACACCTTATCGATGTTTGTTTTTATTCGGTTTGTCACTCAATCGAATCAAAATAGGAATGATTAGTATGGTTCTTTTTTATTGAATTTGTCATTAAAGAATCCTATAAGAATAATAATGATCATTATGATGATAAAATTATCAACATTATTACTGATAACTACAATAATAATAATAATAATAATAATAATAATATCAATAATAATATTAGTAAACAATACTAATGATAACTAATAATACAAAATTGGTATTAATAAATAAAGGCAACGAAATTAAATCAACATCTCCAACACATATTAAAAAAAAAAAAAAAATAATAAATAAATAATAATACTAATAATAAAATAAATAAATAAATAAAAATTATCATAAAAAATCGTCAATTTGCAGGACGCTTCTCTCCGCCGACGCCGGACATGAGGAACGGGAAAAAATGAAATCACAGGCAAAAAATACTTTATGTTGGCGTTCACCCTCGCGAGCCCGTGATTAATGGCCGTCTCCTATGGATGACTGTTATTGTACTTGCAACATATGTGGGTTATTTGCACTCATCTTGTGCGTGTATGTTGTGTCTGTGTAATGTTGAGTATGTGTAGGGGTTGTGGATATGTCTATGTCTATATCTGTTTAGTAAAAGGATGATGTTGATAATAATAATGATGATGATAATAACAACAATAGTAATAATAATAATAATAATCATACTGATGATAAGACACTGTTAACTGTGAACTCTCAAAATAGTAATGATGATAATAATAATAAAAAATAATAATAATAAAAATAATAATAACAATAGTAACAAAATAACAAAAAACAACAACAATAAAATAACAAACACAACAACAACAGCAATAATAATAACAACAACAGTACCAATAAAGTGGAAGAACCGATTTCACAACCATTAATCTGCTCACGCCTACATGACTGATAATAATACAAAGAAGATTTCACACAGATTATAATTTGAGTACAAACGTAAAGCTGCACTTCTATCTATATATTTTCGACTTTAATCGGTGCATCTATTAAACCTAATTGTTTATTTATATTTATTCATGAAATCTCTTATTCAGTAGTGCTTAACATGC
>BOPN01000127.1:489599-497099 GCA_017312705.2 Penaeus japonicus
ATTACATTATAAAAATTATGACATCACATTCCCGTCAATTCTGTCTCTTTTCATCTGAGCCGTTATTCATTATGGCCTTGCAAACACGTATGCAGTGTGATACACAGCAATTCGCTGTTGATGATTGAATTTTTGTTCGGTTATTTCATTAGCTAATGCAATTTTAGTCACTGCTCTCGCTTCCCTTTAAAATGACAGCGTCCATACACAATACCCGTGTGGTCAGAATTCTAGATCGGGCTGACAAGCAGATTATCAGACTCAATTACTGCGTTTCATCTGCAAAATGCAGACCACGTCATAACTGTGTGTTGTATGTGAAGCTGCCTAATACAACCGCGGTCTGATTGACATTTAACAATTGAAATTCGCTTCTGGCTGTATCTAAAGCTATCTATATATATTATATACATGCATACATACATACATACATACATATATATATATATATATATATATATATATATATATATATATATATATATATGTGTGTGTGTGTGTGTGTGTGTGTGTGTGTGTGTGTGTGTGTGTGTGTGTGTGTGTGTGTGTGTGTGTGTGTGTGTGTGAGTGTGAGTGTGAGTGTGAGAGTGAGTGTGAGTGCGTGTGAGTGTGAGTGTGAGAGTGAGTGTGTGTTTGTGTGTGAATCTTTCTGTGTATATTTGTATCTATGTATCTACATTTATATCTATCTATGCATATATACATTTATATGAGCATCTTCATCTTCATCTATGTGTATGTGAATCGTCATCAACCAACATTTATTTATCCACACACAGATACACACATACATACATACATACATACATACATACATACACACACACACACACACCCCGTGTCAGACGTGCATCAGCATCGCAAGAAAGTCTTCGGGAAATCCCCCAAACCCGTTTCCATTACCGGCTTGCTTTCTTGCATCACCATCCACTACAAGTTCAAACTTTGTCGGGAAATCGACAGCGAAAAATAATGTTCGCGGAAAGCCTTGTAGTTTGGCTCTCCCGACGTGCCGCGCGAGATGTGAGGCCGAGTCAAATTTCCTGCAGGCTCATGGGGACCGGAGCCTGGGGTCTGTGGTTGCTTTCTCATGACGGTTTATTTTGGGTCAAAGGACGATATTCTAATCCGGTTTTCATAATTGTAATTTCATGGAAATGGTTTATTTATGGTCTGTCTTACGTGGATGGATTGCATATTTTCTTGACATTCATTACAGTAAAAAATTATAATAATACGATCTACATGAGTGGAATGAATACCTGAAAGAAAGAGAGAGAGAGAGAGAGAGAGAGAGAGAGAGAGAGAGAGAGAGAAAATCCTCCAACTCCCCTACCTGATACTTCTACATCCTTTTATAGCATTTCACAGTTTTTCTCTCTCCCTGTATAAAAAAAGGTAGATTCCCCGAGGCCTATCCAGTCCCCCTTTCCAATCAAATCTCTCGCCATCAAAAACTGCGCTTCCTTTGCCATCACCTGAGTAGTCTTTTTGAATCTTGAAGCGTTGGTCTTGTCACTTTAGAATCTATCGGATGGCAACCTTTGACATTTACATGTATATTGTACTAATATTACTAGTAATGGTATCAATGATAATAATAGCAACATCAGTAGTAATAGTAGTAGGAGTAGAAGTAGTAATCGTACTAGTAGTAGCAGCGGTAATAATTATTATAATGATAATAATGATAAAAATTATAATGACAATAATTATGAAAATAATAATGACAATAATGAAGAAAATCATAATGGTAATGATGAAAATTATGATGATAATAATAACAATACAGAAAATGTTTCCCATTCACTGTTTCAGTGAACATTTACACGACTGACATCTGATTTCACTAGACGTCCTTACTCTGACTTCTTTCCAGACGACTTTCCATCACGAAATGATGTCACGGATAAAGGGGATTGGAAAAAAGCAAGAAAAAGATAGATACATAGAAGAAGGAGAAAAAGAACGGATATCCCCGAGGAAAAGATAAAAAAAAAAGAGAGGAAAGTGAGAGGAAAGAATAAGATGAGGCTATGTGTGTGAAAAAAAAAAATATATATATATATATATATATATATAAAACGGGAAGAAAAAGAAAAAAAGAGAAGAAAAAAGATTTGCAAAGTCAAAGGGGAAAAATGAACATGCAATCTAAATAGAAATTCAAGAAGGAGAAAAATATTGGGAAAGGTCATGACGTGCAGATAAAAAGCGTCAAAAAGGAAAAAGATAAAATATGTAAAGCAACAAAAACAAAGAGATACTAAGAAAAAAACAGTAAAGAAGGAAACGAATAGAAAATGAAAAACAACAGGAAGGATAAAAAGAGATACAGAAGGGAAGAAAAACAACACAATAAATGAAAATAAAATGGTACTCCCCAAAAAGAAAGAAAGAAAAAGATGTAGAGAGAATAAAAAAAAAGGAGAGAAAAAAAGAAAAAACAAAAACAAAAAACACAGAGAAAGAACATAGCAGAAAGGCAACAACAACAAACAAACAAAAAGCAAAAGCAAAAAGGCGCTGTCACTCCTACCATAATAACCCTTGCCCTGACGGAAGGCCCCAAGGGAACACTCCTAGCTGGTTTAATGCCTAATCGACAGCTATATTGAATTGTGTCTGACGTCCTGCACTCGCTCGGGGCTACAGGGAGAAAAGGGGGGGGGGATGGGGATAAGGTGGGGGGTCAGGGAGGCGAAGGAAAGAAAGATAGAGGAGGAAGGGGGAATAAGAGGGGTAGAGCGAAGAGGCAGGAGGGAGCGGGAATAAGGGGGGACGAAGATGGGAAAGACGGAGAAAGGAGGGGAAGGAGAGGAAGAACGGGGGGCACAGGCCGATAAGCTGGGATAAGGTGGGTAGGTGGGAAAAGGAAAAGGAAGTATAGTGTCATAATGCAAGTAAGAAAGATATAGTTACGAAAAAGTCATATAAACAAACAATAATATCTAGGATAATGATATCCATAATAACAACAGGAAGAACAAATTATATTTATAATAACAACAATTATACTAATGATCCCTACATGGATAATGACACTGACAAGAACAATAGAAATAACGATAATAGTAATAACAAAACATTTTGATGCTTTACGAAAAAACAAAATAGTAATAACAGTAATTGCGATTATAATAATAACGATAACAATTCTCGACATAACAACAGCACAAACAATAAATCCAGCCCCCCCCCAAAAAAAAAAACAAAAAAAAAAAACATATATACATATATAATAAAACGATAACATAATTATACCATTCATACCATTTGAGAATATTCCTATCACTTCACACGGAGGATATAACCTGCACTACATGCAATACACTTTGCTGAACCTACACTCAGTCTATCAGCAAGATACATCATTTATCTATTGTGGTTTCAGGATCTTTCCATATACGGAAGAACGTAAGAGAAACTTCGAGCCCTTTATGTGTGCCCGTAAATATAATGAGCTAACTTCACCCTCCGAAATACGATAATCAAACGTAACTTTCCGTACCCAATTATATATATGGAGCGCGTGCGGTAAGTAATCCAGCAGGATTGTGTTCATTGTAAGATCTTCAAAAGTCACATTATAATCACCGAAATGTTTCAAAGTTGATGAGTAATTTGCATGTTATCTTTTGTACCAATTGAACTATATATTTAAATATTCTCGTGTCATTTATATATACGGTGATATATAATAACGGGAAAAATGATATGATACATAACCAAGAATAAAAAGTGACAAGAAAAAAGAATAAACAAATGAGAGAAACAAACAGACCAACAAGAGAACAGACAGCACAGCCGAAGACAACGCAACAAAGCCAAGCCTGCACAATCCCAATGAAGCCGGTGATGCGAAAGTAATTAATTTAATTAAGCTCAACTCAAATATCTAGTACGACATCCAGCTGGACAGGCAGGTAATTCTAACTGCTAAAACGTCTAATGCAATGCAATCGTTGCCATCAGGTTCAATTCTCTAGGTATTAAAAAGATAACATAAACATGGTGAAAACACGGCGGGGTACGGGGGTACGGGGGGTGGGGGTGCATATTACGACCGTTCATGTTTTCTGTCAGTTTGTCAATTATGGTAACTTTGTCTTTTTTCCTCTTTCTCGTTTTTCTTTTTCCATCATTATCCTTCTTCTTTCTCTCATATTTCTCTATCGGGTTCTGTTTCTATCTATCTATCTATCTACCCATCTACCTTTCTTTCTCTTTTAATTTCACTCTCTCTCATTTTTCTCTTCCTCTCTCTCCTCTCCTCCCCTCCTACCATCGATCATTCCGACCTCCCTCTCCCTCCTTCCCCCTATCTACCTCGCTCCACCTCCCTCTCTCCCTCTCTTCCCCTCCCTCCCTCCCTCCCTTCCCCACCCTCCCTCCCTCGCCCTCGTTCCCTTGCCAAATGTAATTTACAAAATATCATATAATCCCGAACAAAACAGCACCGAGGCAGGAAGCTTATAAATGGATCTACATCGTCTCCATAAAATCAAGCATAAGTTCAAAAAAGGGGAAAAAAACACGTCCTGTGAACAATGCGAAGAAATATGTTGCGTCAAATTTGTCAAAGAATATCTCAAAATTGTTCGTGGAGGTGTGAGCCATTTAGCGCCGCCATTATGAAATACCTCGTTGGGGAAGTGAGGGAAAAGCCAGAGGGTGCTGGACGGAGGTGCTTCGGATCTTGGTTGTTCGTTCGCTTGTTTATTTTACACACACACACACACACACACACACACACACACACACACACACACACACACACACACACACACATATATATATATATATATATATATATATATATATATACATATACATATATACATATATATATATATATATATATATATATATATATATATTTATATATATATATATATATATATATGTATATATATATAATATATATTATATATTATATATAATATATATATATATATATATATATATATATATATATATATATATATATATATATATATATATATATATAAATAAATATATATAAAATGTGTGTGTTTATATACATATATATATATATATATATATATATATATATATATATATATATATATATATATATTTATATATATATATATATATATATATATATATATATATATATATATATATATATATATATGTATATATATATATATATATATATATATATATATATATATATATATATATATATATATATATATATATATATATATATACATGGATACATAGACACACACACACACGCACACAAAAGGGAAGGGAGTCGGAGAAAAGACGAGCTTTCATGGTTGAAATACAGGGGATTCCCCCGCTTGTAACTCCGGCCCGGACGACCAACAGCCCGGGAACTAATATCCAAGGATATAGTCGAAGCTTCTCAGGGCGGAAAATGTCTTAAAAAATGGATAGTTTCGATCTTCCGCGCGAGCACAAACGCGGGGCTGTCTTGGGGTCACCGGGACTGAACGCGAATGAATGCTCTTGAACGACACCTGAACGAGTGAACGTACGGGGTTCGACTGGGGTTCATGCGTGGCTTGTGAGAAAAGGTGATTTTTTTTCTTCTATATTCAGTTTTACCATTTTTGTCTGAATTATTTTTAAATACGGAACATTCGAGAAAAAGAACATTTATAGGTCAAGTTTTTTTTAATTTTTCCATAATGCTTAGGGGAATTTAGTTGTTGTTTTTTTTATCTGAAAATTTAACTAAAGATGTATACGGAAAATTATACTATGGCAGGTCGTTATATTTCTTGACAACCATTACTGTATTTTATATCTTTTATATCAAATGTCCGAAGAGGCTGCCACGACAAAGAGTTTTATGAATAGTATGATTAAGGTTTAAAGAAATAATAATAATAATAAACATGATAAATGTTTGAATACATAGAAATAAGAAATGAGCATCGTAAATCTTCAAAAAAGAACATGATAAATGTTAAAGTAAATGAATATAAAAAATAAGCATGATGAATGTTTTAATAACTAAAAACTCAAACGCATGATGATTCCCTGTTGCTTCCCCGGAACAAAAGCCGATTTGAAACACCGGGGGAGAAAAGAAAATGATTTCGAAATTTTAGTGGAATATGAAAAGAAAGTGTCTCTTGCGTACTAAGCTTTCTCTTCGTAGAATCGTACTATATTTTTTTCTGTTTTAGCTGATGCATGATTTTTTCACGTGCATGATATTCCGACCTATTAAGATCGAATCAAAAATGAAAAAAAAAAAAAATCCTCAGCACGCTTAAAAGGCCTATCAAACCTACCAGTCCAAAGGCTGTCAAACGATCAGCGGTTCTACAACGCGGCGTCCCGATAAAGCGTAATCAGTGCTAATAGATCAGCCGGCATGATAACGCCGAGCTCCTCTATCGGCAAATCTTGATCATGTGATACCGCCGTTGTAGAGACACAGTGGACCTGCAGCTTCGTAAACGCCATTCGAATCCCGCCAGTTGCATAATATCTCACTCATTGAACCGATGATTCAACCCGATAAGAAACAACCCGTCTGAAATAACAGCTGGATATTATAGAATGTACAGCAATACCATACTGATTGATCCAGTCCTCTTCCCAGAAAAAATAACAAAATATGTTACTCCACTTACAAAAATAGCGCATCAAGTATCATCTCTGAAAAAGAAAAAGAAAAAGAAAAAGAAAACGAAACAAATTAAATATAAAAACGTATATGAGGTAAAAAAAAGATAAGGTAAAAAAAAACAATAGGTCAGAATAGATATGTGTTATCCAGTGACCTTTTCGGCCGCCTTGTACAGAGAAGGTCCTCTCTCTCGCTCGCCTCCGGCCGGAAGCGGTGCCGAGGGGGAGCAACGGGGCGAGCTGTGTTTACGAGGCCCAGACATGTGTTATGCGTGCGTAGGCAGGGGTTGGGTGGGGGTAGTGGGGAGTGGGGGGCGTAGTAAGAGGGGGTGCCACTATCTACACTCTCACCATCGTGGAGAACAGAGGAAGATAGTGAAAGACCTGCTTCGAAGACCCAATGGGTGATTTTTTTCGTGGTGTGGGGGAGGGGGGTAGGTGGGGATAGATGGGGATAGATGGGGAGGGAGGAAGAGGGGTAGGTGAGGAGGATAGATGGGGATGGGAGAGAGGGGAATGGAAGCAAAGCAAATACATCAAAAATATTCAAAAGAGAGGGAAAAAAATCGAAAGAAACAAAGAATAGTAAAAAAGAAGCATTGAAGTTTGATAGAACAAAAGGAAAATGCAAGAAATCCGAGAAGTAGGATGTCGGCATGAAAGGTTTTCGCTCTCGCTTACGATTTTCTTTCTTGGCAGTCGGGAAGACGTGTGAGTCACGCAGGATGGATGGCGGAGGAAGAGACGACCGGAGAAACACGGAAGAAAGAAGCCCAAAACAAAAGGGAAAACGACAACAAAAGAAGGGAGTGAAATACGTGAAAGGAAGAAACGGGGGAAAAAAGAAAAAGAAAACAAAAC
>BOPN01000127.1:504599-512099 GCA_017312705.2 Penaeus japonicus
TACACGCGCTGAATCCTTGGAGTTCACTGTCTATTTCCTATAAAATCTACTGCGTAAGCATTTGGTTACATTCCGATTCACTTTAAAATCTGATGTGTAACTAGATACAACAGAAGAAAAACATATACGAATATACACTGCTCTAACGGTAATAGTATTAAATACAGTGAACTTGTTTGGGCAACGGGCCACCTAAACTTTCTGGAAAGCGCTTGAACAGCCACGAAAACGCCGGAGAGGCGAGGTAACCAATATTTGATATAACACGTTCGATCACTTTAATATGCGCGACGTGGGCCGGCGTACTTATGAGGGATACTGGCTTCCATTACTACCAGAGCCGAGCATTTTTTAAGGCGCGCTCGATAAACGCTGGTCAGCCCTGATGCACAAATCACAAATTTATGGAACATTTATTCTTCCCCTTTTTGATATATGATGGCGATGGCAATGTATGCATTTCTAAGCCTACGTGTTCTTGATACTAATCTCCGCTATGAACTATTCCATCTTCCTTGTGTGCGTGTGTCTTGTCTGCTCCTCATCTATATACCGCGTTCCCTTTCCGATTTATATATTTTCTTTGGTAATTCCTTCCTGCCATTTATTCTTACACACATCCCCACTGTTTGTTTGTGTTTCCATTTGTCTGTCTGTCTTTTTCACCCTCGTCCTCTCTTTCCAACGAACAGGTATAAAAAAATCTGTAACCTAACACTCGTCTCTTACCTAGCAGTCATCCACAACCTGTTATTTACAACCGGTGTCTAAGGTCTCATAGCTTGGCAGGGGTTATGACCCTTGAGCGTTCCCATGCCAGATGCCAAGGGGGAGGGGGGGGCTGAGGAAGACGGGAGGGGAGAAGGGGTTCGGGGGTGAAGACCTGTTTGATTCACAGATCCGGGCATTAGTGGGGCGAGCATTAGCATTTCGAGTGGGCGAGGGATCAAGGCATGTGTGGGCATGTCTAGATGGCCGTACGGAGCGCGGTGGGGGTGGGCACGTGTAGCAGGTACCACGAGGGGTGGCGGGGTGGGCATGCGTAGCAGGCACCATGATGGGGCGTAGGGGTGGGCAGCCGGGCTTCACGCGCAGTAATGGAGAGTGACAGGCGGCATCCCAACCTTTTAGTGAGTATTAACCCGCGGCCACGGGAGATCCCGCACCTTATCTGTGCTTACCGATACCATCTTCCAACCCGTCTGTCCTGGTGCTGTGCTACACATTCGGAGTCGCAGTCAATGCCAAGCTGTTGCTTTCAAAGGGATTCCATTTTGTCGAGGCAAAGGTCAGAGATGTAATCTTGTTAGGATACACCAACGCACATACGTGCATTATACGTACAGTTACTATTCCTCGCATAGAGATGCAAAAAAGCACGAACACACATACATACGCATAAGCATGAACGCGAACACACATATACATTACATTTTTTTGATTTTCGTTTTACCAATGCTTTCATAAAAGATACGCAAAGTTACTAACTACATACCGAATCTTACGGTAAACCAGACACTTCCCATGACGCATTTCAACACAGCTAAAAGTAAAAATAAAATAAAAATAAAGCAAAATAAAAGAAGAGCAAGAGCAAACATAACCAATCCTAACAAAATATAATAAAATACAACATTATATCAAGCACTGCAGCACCTCGCAAGAAGACAGCCAGCTCCTCCAAGAAAGGGCCATGCAGGCGTGATAACCAAATATATAAATGTTACTGGGTTTACTTGTGTAAAGGACACCGCCTTCCCAGCAGCAAGGGGCTGAACTCTAAAGGGCAGCAGAGCGGCACGAGGCAGTCCTTTTCAGCCTTCCGCCGCGAAGACTTTCCAAATAAGACTTCGTAATAATTTGATGTCAAGGAAGTAAAAATGTCTGAAATAATGATTGGTCTCAGGCGTCAACCGTTGTTCTTCAATCCCTTTAGAGCTCGGAATCGCTGTAAAAAGCATGTCACTAGGGTTGGTTTCTGTTTCTTCTACACTATATCTCGGCACAAGATACTGCAAACAAAGCCTCCAGAGAAATAGATAATACACAACGAAAAGAAACACCAGTTTTTGCCTTCCCTTCGACGGAGCTAATGTTTTCTACATATTGGATTTGCGGACGACGTTGGTATTAATATCCGCTTCACCATCTCGTTATTTTAATATCTAGTCTGGATATGATACAAAAACTTACAAAGAATGGAAAGGCAGGGAAACATGATATCATATATATATATATATATATATATATATATATATATATATATATATATATATATATATATATATATATATACACATACATATATATACACATACATATATATATATATATATATATATATATATATATATATATATATATATATATATATATATATATATATATATATATATATAGTGTTTGTGTTTTTCGAGAGATATAGTAGATAACGTACTCTAGATGTAATCTGAATCTGGAAACAGAAATATGCTGCAGCAAAAGAGAGATACACCCAAAGTAGACAGACTGTGGAAAAAAACAGTGGAATTTTTCAAGAAACCGGTCGAAAGCGAGCTCGGATATATGGAGGTTGGAATGATCTCAACCGATGAAAAATCACGTTGAGTCTGAAGTAAATATAAATAGATTCATCAAAACAAAATGAATGCAAAAATACCAACAAATCTAAAAGCAACGCTACGAAAACAAGCAAAACGAAGGGAAGGAGAGCCAGGACGCATCTGTTGTGGCAGAGATGTTTCAGGATGGGAAAGGAGGCGGGGCTAACTATCCTTTGATCTTGTCACGTGCCATAAACGAAGGAAAGTTTCCCCCCTATATTGAATTCAAGATGGCTGGGCATCGTTTGTTGGCTGTGATAAGCAAAAATAGAAATAAAGGCTCGCTTCGGATTACCTGCGCGAGTGTGTCTTTTCTTATTACGTGAATGGCTAATCTGTTTCTGACTTTGTATGATTTTTCTATTCATATATGCGTCACTTTTGATCTCGGCAGAACATTCTTTTTTGCTTGAATTCACCTGGATATGATATTAGATTAATCTGGAAACACACACTTACAGATATACGCATACATACGCGCGCGCGTGCACACACACACACACACACACACACACACACACACACACACACACACACACACACACACACACACACACACACACACACGAAAGAAAAAAATAAAGAAAAAACAAAACAAACGTCAGCAGTACATAAACATTCATACGTAAACACACCTCTTCATTCACCAAACTTCAATCATCAATGAATGTATTTCAACAGTACACTCCTTCCAACATAACCCTTGTGCGTTCGTTCCCTGTGTCAGTTTCTATTGAAGTTCACAAGGGAATAATGGAAAGCAGCTGTCACAGATTCCCCTATTTCTTCAGTGAGATCAGAGACGTCGCAGACTGTCAAAGAGGAACAGGGCAAAAAAGAGGAAAAAGGAGAGATGAAGATGATGAAGACATGTTTAAAAGATGGAATGGGAAAGGAAGGCGATAGGAATGGAGATAAAGAGGGAAAGGAAGAGGAGGAGGAGGGGGAGGAAGTGGAGAAGAAAGAGAATAATAAGGAGAATGATGATGATGATGATGATGATGATGATGATGGTGATGATGATGATGATGAGGAGGAGGAGGAGGAGAAAAGGCAAAATAAAAGAGCAAGAAGAAAGAAAAGAAGATGAAAGAGAGCCACTGCCTTTAGCTAAAGTACGAGCAGCATCGAATTCTTCCAACGATGGCAGTATTATAGAACATCCCCCCCCCTTTCACTCACCCAACCCCCTCTCTCACACACAAACGCACACCAATCCAAAGCCTCGTATAACCGCCCTTCAGACACCTCATAACAAAGATAACAACAAGCTCCGAGGTGCCAAACCCACTCCAATCCCCACCCCCCAGCCCACCTGCCCCATTCCCCCACATCCCCACCTCCCCCAACAATTTCTAAGCTCCCTACCTGCTCCCTTTACTGACTCTTCCACTCCACCTCCCATCCACCCTACCTCCCATCCACCCCACCCCACCCCCTACCCGTCTCCCACGCCTCGCCCAAGTTCCGCTCGCACATCCTGCCAAACCAATTTGTGTGTGGCTCTGGACAGCCCACACAATCTGCCTCCTCTATTGTGACACAAAATTGACGAAGGTCCCGCTGGCTGAAGGAGGAGCTCTCGAGGGGCGGCGGGCGGCGAGCACTCACTCCTACAGGGGACTTTAATCTACCTGGGGGAGGGAGGAGGAGGAACAAGGAGGAGGAGGAGGAGGAGGAGGAGGAGGAGGAGGAGGAGGAGGAGGAGGAGGAGGAGGAGGAGGAGGAGGAGGAGGAGGAGGAGGAAGAAGAAGAAGAAGGAGTAGGAGGAGGAGGAAGGAGGGGAAGGGAGGAGGATGGCGGGGAAGGGAGGAGGATGGAGGGGGAGGGGAGGGTAAAGATGGAGGGGATGAAGGGAGGAAGGCGGGGAAGGGGGAGAATAGAGGGGAAGGGGGGAGTAAGGAGGGAGGGGGAGGGGAAGAATGAAGAGGGGTAAGGGGGGAGGATGGAAGGGATGGGAGGAGAAAGAGGATGGCGGAGGAAGTGGAGTAAGAGAATGGGAGAGAAGATAGAGGAAGAGGATGGAGGAGGTGGTGGAAAATGACAAAGGAGGAGGGGAGAGGAGACGGATGGAGGAAGAAGAAAGGGGAAGATATGGAAAAGGATAGGGGAGGAGATAGAAGAAGTTGGGGGAGATGGAAGTGGAGGATCAGGAAGGAGGAGGAGGAAGGAAGAAGAAGAAGGAGGAGGAGGAGGAGCAAGAGGAAGAAAAGGAAGAAGAGGAAGAGGAAAAAAAGAACACAAAATTAGGAAGAGGACGGGGAGGAGAAGGAAGGAAAAGGAAGAAAAGGAAGGAAGTAGGAAGACGTGGAAGAGGTTGTGAGGCGGGGCAAGCGTGGCAAAGAGGAGGAGCAGGAGGCGGAGGAGGTAAAGAAATTGTTGGACGGGAGGAGCTGCGGGGCGAGAGGCTTCAGGGCCGGCTGGAGAGACGAGTGAGAGCACTAATAAAAATAAATAAACAAGTGTGAGAGTGTGTGTGCGTATGCGTGTGTGTGTTTGAGTGAAAGAGGGAGAAGAAGGGAGTGATGATAAGGGAGGGAGGGAGCGAGGGAGGGTGAAGGAAGGAAGGAAGGGAGGGCGGAAGGGAGAGAGAGGGAGAGAGGGAGGGAGGATGGGAGGGAGAGTGAGAAAGAGAGGAGAGAGAGAAAAAGAGAAAGAGAGAGAAAGAGAGAGAGAGAGAGAGAGAGGGGGAGAGAGAGAGAGAGAGAGAGAGAGAGAGAGAGAGAGAGAGAGAGAGAGAGAGAGA
The DNA here is from genome assembly GCA_017312705.2 of Penaeus japonicus. Classification (NCBI taxonomy): domain Eukaryota; kingdom Metazoa; phylum Arthropoda; class Malacostraca; order Decapoda; family Penaeidae; genus Penaeus; species Penaeus japonicus. The sequence continues at coordinate 509,949 of BOPN01000127.1, forward strand.
GAGAGAGAAGAGAGAGAGAGAGAGAGAGAGAGAGAGTGAGAGAGAGAGAGAGAGAGAGAGAGAGAGAGAGAGGGGGGGTGATAAAAAGGGAGGGTGAGGGAAAGGGAAAGAGAGAAATATGGAAATAAATAAGAAAATTAAGAGGAGGAAGAGGGGGGAGGGGGAGAGAGCGAGAGAGAAATATGGAAATGAATAAGAAAATGAAGAGGAGGAAGAGGGGGGAGGGGGAGAGAGAGAGAGAGAGAGAAAGAAAGAACGATAGAGCGAGTGTGAAATAGTGGAAAAAAACAAGAAGGGGATAGAAAAGAAGAGGCAGTGAGAAACCGAGCGACAAACCTAGCCCCAGGTCAAGACGAGACGCGGGGAAAGCGAGCACAAAGGAAATGAATTGGCAAATCACGGCGAAGAAAAGGAAGACAATACTCGGGCAATACAAATAAATGCTGAAGAGTGTGAAGGGGAGGGAGAGGAGGAAGAGGAGGAGGAGGAGGAGGAGGAGGAGGAGGAGGAGGAGGAGGAGGAGGAGGAGGAGGAGGAGGAGGAGGAGGAGGAGGAGGAGGAGGAGAAGAGGGATAGGGATTGGCGTGGGGTGGGGGAGGGGGCGGGATGGGAAGGGAAGGGAAGGGAAAGGTAGGAAAAGGGGGTGGGAAGGAGACGAAAGGAGAGGGGGAGGGAAGGAGCAGAAAGGAGTGTGAGAGGAGGGGGGAGGAGGAGGAAGGGGGAGAAGGAGGAGGAAGAGGAGGAGGAGGAGGAGGAGGAGGAGAAGGGGGCGGGGAAGGGGGAGGGGGATGGGGAAGTGGAGGGAGAAGGAGAAGGTTAAGGAGGAGGAGAGAGACGAGTCAAGGGAAGGAGAAGGAGAAGGAGGAGAGAGAATGGGGAGGGATAATGAGAAGGAGGAGAGAGAATGGGGAGGGATAATGAAAAAAGATAGGGAAGGGATAGGGATTGGAGAGGGACAGGAAGAAGAAGAGAGGGTGAGGGAGAAATGAGAAGAGAAGAAAGAGAGAGGACGGAGAAAAGAGGGAATAAGAGAAGGGAGATAGCGAAAGGAAAAGAGAGAGAGGAAGGGAATTTGGAAACAAAAAAGATAAGTGAGACGTGAGGAATACACTGAGCAAAAGACGGTGAAAGAGATAAGAAGAAACGGAAATGAAAAGCAAGAAGAGAAGGAAGACGAATAAAAAATGACAACAAGAGTAAGAGAGAGAAAGAAAGAGAGAGAGAGACAGAGAGTACAAGATATGAAGGAGAGGGAGCGAGAGAGGGTGGGGGAGATAGAGGGAGAGAGAGAGAGAGAGAGAGAGAGAGAGAGAGAGAGGATAAAGAAAAAAGGGAAAGCGAAAGAAAGAAAATAGAAGAAAAGAGAAAATAGAGAAAGAAATTAAAACAAAACAGAAGAAGCAAGAGGAAATAAAAAGAAGAAAGAGAAAAGAACAAAAGCGAAAGAGGAGAAAACATTAAAAAGAACGAGAGAAAGAGAAATACAGAGAAAAGAAAAAGTGAAACAAGAGAAACAAACAAAATTTATAAACAAAGAAATAGCAAAACTACAAACAAACAAATGAAACATCAAAAGAAACAAAGAAAAAAAAAGAGACGAAAATAAATTCAAAAAAAATCCAAGAAAAAAATATAGAAATAAAAAAAGCGCTTCAGAGCAAGTATTAACATGCTGACAAAGGCAAGGTATCTTTAATATAAACAGCCCATCACCGGCGACTCAAAGGTAGGCCAGATGAGGTCGGGTGAAGGGAACGACTCATTGAAGCTGCCGAGGAAGAGGAAGAGGAAGAGGAAAAGGAGGAGGACGAGGAGGAGGAGGGGGAAGGGGACAATACAAATAAATGCAGAAGAATGTGAAGGGGAGGAGGAGGAGGAGGAGGAGGAGGAGGAGGAAGAGGAGGAGGAGGAAAGGGAGGAGGGGTAGGGAGAGGAATTAAAAGGAGGAAGAGGTAGGGGAAAAAGAAAGGGAGCAGGAAGAGGGGGAGGAGGAAGAGGAAGAAAAAGGAGGAAGATGAAGGGAAAAAAAGAAGGGGAGAAGGAAGATGAAGAGTAGAATGAGCGAAGAGGAAGAGAGGGAGAATAAAAAAGGAAAGGAGTAAGAAGAGGGGAAAAAGATGAGGAAAAATAATTGAAAGAAGAATAGGAAGA
>BOPN01000127.1:517099-522099 GCA_017312705.2 Penaeus japonicus
ATGAATATTCTTATACTAAAATATTACACTGGTATTTTTTTAAGCCTTTGTTCTAGCGTATTTAAGCACAAGAGAGGGAATACTCCGAACAGCAACATCTGCTAAAATAATTAGATAAAGGTAAGAACGAGTAACCGCAGCCACATGTAATGCTCTCCCGGCGAGGCTCCTGCTCGCCACATTAAGCACGGTAACTGGCCCGAAATTCCCTCTGAAAATCTTGCCTCGGAACTTCTCGAGGAATGGAAACAAGAAACCTATAGACGCAAACTTTTCTCGTGTCTCGTGTGGCCTTCCGTTTAGCTACAGTCACCATCTTAACCCTTTCTCCGCACACAGCCAGAAAAACACGGAAGAAAATAACAAGAACATCTCGAAACCTCCGGACACTTGTAAGAAGCGGGTCGATGAAAGAACGCCTCGGGACACCGCGATCCACTTGGCTGACTCTCCTCAAAACGCTATTTAACTTTGGCGTCACACCGGATTCACATTCTGGATAGACCCGCTGGCATTGTTTGGCCATCCCTGTCTTCCTCGTGGCAGGAGGGGGGGAGGGAGGGAGGGAGGGAGGTTGGGGAAGGGAAGGAAGGGGCTGTGGGATTGGGCAGGGCGGAGGAGTGGATGGTGATGAGAAGGAGGTGGAAACAGTGGAAGTGGCTAGGGCTCTTATATAGGGTGTGGGATATGCGGTGGGATAGGAGAATGAAGGTTGAGGTTGGAGAGAAATCGAGTTGTGAGGTGGAAGCGGAAACAGTGCTAGAGCTCTTATGAGGGGTGGCAGATGGAGGTTGGGTAGGGAAGATAGAGAGAGAAAGGGGCTTGTGAAGTGGAGGTGGAAACGATGCCATAGCTCTTATGGTGGGTGAGGGCTGGAGGTTGGGCTGGGAGGGAGAGGGCGTGCATAATGAGAAGGGGGTTGTGAGGTGGAGGTTGAAACAGAGGCAATGGCCAGGAATAGTGAGACTATTATGCTGGCTTAGAATGTGGCGGTAATTAGTCTGGTCTGGATGACGATGTCGTTAATCTGTGTGGTAATGGTGACAGATGATGCTTTGCTGATGCTGCTTTGGACAGAAACCCGGACGATTTTCTCGATTTGGAATATAATGCACATCGTTATAGTTTCATCACACAGTACCGACTCTTTGCAATGATGAAGATTGTTTGCCATGGTGACATTCTCTTCAACACTGTTATGGTAAAGGTGGTTGGCATGGTGAGTGCAAATGAACTGGAGTGAACATTTATGGGAAATAGCCAGGAAAAATATGTAATACAAAGAAAAAATATAGTACTCCTTAATATTATCAATTTTCAGTTATTTGCACTCTATTTTATTCCTTTTCTATACCGAATTAGGGTAATAAAAATAACATACAAATAAAGTACACGCCAATAGCAAATGAATATACCTAGCTATCATCTGTGTATTAAATATTTAAACGCATACATACAAACATACGCATCTCTCTATCTAGCTATCTATGCAATATCAGTCAACTTGCTATATAAACATGAAGTTGGGATATCGTTTTTTCCTGTTTCATCCAAAACATATTTAACAAATGAATAGATAATAAACACTTGAATGAAAGAGCACTGCAAATAAAGGATTTGTTTGAGGGGATACGATCTCACTATGACCGAGCAAAAGGCGATGGCGAGAAAACAAAAACAAAACAAAAAACAAAAACAAAAATAAAACAAGAAGGTAAACAAAAAAAAACAAAAAAAAAAAACAAAATAAAAAAGGCAAACAAAAACAAAAAAGTACTCCATCAAACCACTACATAAAACGCACAACCTTAAATTCTCAATGAAGCAACGACCGTAAAGTTCCAAGGATTTTTGTTTCCTTTTCCCCCTCAAGAAGGTCGCTAAGACAACTTCCCGGCAACAATAGCTGGGGCGTCTTCTTGCGGCACCCTAATCACCTAGGGCTCCGGGGAAACCGCATGCGGGTCGGACATCCTTCACTGAACCTCCTTTTTGGCCGAGTGAGATCTCCGCGAACTCTTTAGTCACTGTGGCTTCGAGTCCCCCCCCCCCTCCCCCTGTTTTTCTTCAATAGGGAGGGGGAGGGACACAGGAAGGATGTTCTGGTCTAGGCTTTAAACACATTTACGGAGAACTATCCACAAACACACACACACACACATAATACAATTAACCACATTTATTTAACTATTCACCTCTCGATTGAAATCATGAGTAGATTACATGTATGTATGTATGTATGTATGTATATTTGTGCAGCTATACATACGCATGTGTGTGTATATGTGTGTGATTGTGTATATATATATATATATATATATATATATATATATATATATATATATATATATATATATACATACATACATAAACACAATCAAATACAGCAACACTCACGCAAGAAGATATGATATTATTCATATATATTCCTAACATAGAAGTTGATAATGAAAAAAGTGAATTAGCTTAAAAGAGCATCATACATATAAAACAGAGATCTAAAGCTCAAGAAATATAGGATTAGCGAAATCAAATTTGTCACGCGGAGATCTCCTGCATCAAAATGAGTAAATAACATCATTAAAAAAAATCGCGTTATTAGAGCAGATACAATTTTACAACTCTCAATGACTACGAAAATCTTATTTGAGAGGATAATTCTAATTTGATTTGGAGAAACGAGCGCGTCAAAGGAGCCCAGGAAAGTTGCCTCGAAGAATTTTGTGTGATCCAGATATCTATGTAATGCAGCTTTACACCTCGCTCGCGTAAATTTAATAATTCATTCAAAAAAGGAGGAAGTAGCAAAGGCTGTAATGAAATCAGGCGTACTTATATCAACTCTGATTAGCAATGAAATTAGACCTAATGAAGAAGCATTTACAAAGTTAGCCATACAAAATAAAGGCAATCAATTTACAGCGTATGTGTAAAAAAAAAAAAAGTAAAAAAGATAACACTATGAATGTTTCATTCAGATGACAAGTGAATGAACATTTTATGCTATCAAAGATTTATATAACTTAAAATGGCGGAACTTTCATTATCATAAAAAAACAGGATTCGAATATAGGTAAATAAAATACTGTTCCCTGAGCATAACGACGTAGAAATCCAGAACATAAAAAGAAGATGAAAAGAGTTAAGTAAAGAAGTTTAGGAGAATCATTTGAAAGACTCAGACCTCGAGCTTAAGAGAGTGAGTCACTAGATGAGTTGGAAGGCGATTTGAGTAAACGTGAGTCACCCTAGACGAGTCAAAAGACGATAATATAAGCGAGTCACCCTGGACATGGCAGGAAATAATGAAAATAGAATGCAGGAGCATAAACAAAATAAATAAAACACAACAGGAAAATATATAGCAAGAACGCTGGACACCGGAAGCTCATAGAGAGAAGTTTGTGACGACGCGGTGGATGTCCGAAAAGAAGTCAGGTGGAATTCTGGACGCACAAAAAATGCTGATCTTGGGATATATGAGAGGAGTTGGTCTGAGAAAGGATAGTTATAGGCGCTTAACTTCGGATATTATAAGTGATTACCCGCAAGACTGATAGATGGGCAAAATACCCAATAATGTAGCAGTGGCATTCTCGTGAAATAGTAAGTAATGAAACCTGGCAAGATTATACCGGAGATTTATTGAGGGTAGAGCGTCTAGGCGACACGTCTCGGGGAAAAATATCCGTTTACTTTAGAACACCGACGACTTTTTAAACGAGCATGAATTCCAGGGGCTTGTTCATTATCTAAGTATTCCCACATCATAAAAGTTGCAATGCAATACAAGACGACATAACTGATAACTTTAGAATTGTGTTTATATCCTGTATATTAGTCGAGATTCATGAGATGAAATATGTAATGTGACACCAAGTGCCCTTGACTGATATAATAATAACCGGAGTTCTGCTTATATGCAATGTATTATTCATTGCGAGTTAAACAATATACCAACATTTCCATTTCCAACGGGATGTTTTTAGGTTTCGAGCTAAAAGAAAAAAAGACGATAATATTAAAGAGCAAGTTGTTCAGGATCTCATTTCGCAATCTCCCTTTTGATCTTTCATGTAAAAAGGGAAAGGAAAAATCTGTTGTCCCGCTCGTAGCCTAAAAAAAGGAGAATGATATATTGCCGGTATAAAAATCCCATTCGCTTGAAAGCTTTCAATCCTACATTTGCGCTTTTCCTTCTCGGCCATTTTTATAAACTGAGAGGGAGAGCGTGACGTGGCAAGCGAGCCGGTGATTTTCTCCAGAAATTTGAATGCCATTTTGCACATTCCCCCTTAAGCCCCGACCATAGTGCCATCTTGCAAGAGGAGACACAGATGTTGTAATCCCGTGACGGATCCGCGTGGGGGGTCATGGGGGAGGGATAGGGGGTAGAGAAGCGGTAAAAGAGGACGGAATGCACAACGGAGTGAGGGGAAAAAACAAGGGGTCGGGAGATGGAGAGATGAGAGCCGTGAAAGGAACGTGATGATATGAGAAGTGACAAGAAAATGCCTACATACAAACAGGCATACACACACGCACTCACACTCACACTCACATTCACACACACAAACCCCGTACATAGAGAGAAAACAAACCCGAAACACACACACCACTAACAACAAGGAAGGGTATGGCAGTCTGCGGGGAAGAGAAAAGAGAACGCAAAGGAGATCTCTATTGGGTAGAGAGGATACTGGGGGACGATGGCAGAAAAGGGGGAAAAGGTGCTTGGGGAACGAGAGGAAAAAAAAAAGAGAGAGACGAAGAAGAAAAAAATGAACAAGGATTAACACGCATGAAAAGAACTCTCGGCTGAAAGGAGATTACAGGCTGCACTGGCGAAGAGGGAGAATGGTACGGAAGAGGGGCAGGTTGAATAAAGGAGGGGTGAGAGGGGGAGAAGGCTAAGGAGGATGAAAACGGTAATAAAAGCAGGGGTAAGAAAGCAAAAAAAAGGACGCGTGTCTTAGGAAGATGGGCATACTGGATAAATG
>BOPN01000127.1:527099-529599 GCA_017312705.2 Penaeus japonicus
CCACATCAAAACTATCGCTTAATATATAATGAAGCCAACAAACTTTCGAAACAAGAATGACTACATAGATACAAGGAGAAGAGAGCGTGGATGAGGAGGAGAGAGGAGGGAGAGAAAGGGCTGGCTCGACTGAGAGAGAGAGAGAGAGAGAGAGAGAGATATGCATGTATATATGTATACATATATACATATATAGTGTATATGAATACGGAAATATGAATATTTTTGCACATATACCCACAGGCACTCTCTCTCTCGCACACACACACACACAGTATATACATTGCATGTAAACACGGCAGGGAAAACCTATTAGTTAAGTCAGACGTGATTTCGCACCCATTTTTACAAAAGCAGAACACGCCATTAAACATGTTTTGAATAGATGAAAACTGCCACACGGTCCCATGATTAATTTCTCAGTTTACCAGAAATATCATATCATTTGTTTGATGAATAACGCTCCCTGTTTCAGTCGAGAAATCGTAAACAATAGTGATCTTCATTCTGTGATCTTTCTGGTTATCTTTCAGTTTGAGTTGCCTTAGCTAAGGCTCTTGCTCAGTAGAAATGATTACAACCAAGAAAGCTAGAAGCATCCGATGCACCAGTTATCTAAGGATATTATGCAATTGCAATCGTTTACACATTGGTAGAACGTGAACTTCTTTCACTATTTGAAGCATACAGGAACTTCTCCTCTTGCTTTATTCTTTTGATATCAAAAGGGAAATGGGGAAGAAAGAAAATACTTTTGAGATCTTTATTCGGATACATGAGTGAGTTTTAGAATCCATGATGAATGCAGGTTGCACAAAGATTCTTCACAGATTCGAAAGAAGAGTTATATATTATTCAATTTTGGTCTTTTGAAGTTTTGTCTTTATGTAAGAATATCTCTGACTTCGCTGTGGGAATCTGCTTTAGGTTTTTCATATTTCACCTTTTATTTTTCGTCCCCAAAAGTAATAATGTGTGTGTGTGTGTTTACTAGATCCATTATCTCTCTCTCTCTTTTTCTTTATCTCTCATTCAACTCAGCCATCAAAGACGAGCCGTGAAATAAGCCTTTTGGAAAGAGAGCAAAGCCCTTTGGATGCTATAGTGGAAAATGCTTGTGCAAATATCCAACGGACGATTTTTTTCTTTTGTAAAAGAATGACGGACACAGGACTAGGAACATTTCCCCGTCCCCGCTCTTCACTAGCATTCATAATTGTAAAGTCAATCCTGTGTTGAAAAAAGAGAGAGATAAAACACATACATATCTATTTCTGTATCAAAAACACAAACACACACACACACACACTCACACTCACACTCACACTCACACATACACTCACACTCACACTCACACATATATATATCACATACATATATATATATATATATATATATATATATATATATATATATATATATATATATATATATATATATATATATATATAAATATATATATACACACACCTATTTATACGCATATACTTATATACATACATATATGTATATAATACACACACACACACTCACACACACACACAAACACACGCATATAAACAGAGACACCTTCAACTTCCACCAGCATCGAGGTAAAAAACCCGGTAGGACATGGAAACACTGGAACAGAAATCATGATTACACTACTTTTGCTTACGAACCAAATGCTTCTTCCTTCTTTGCGTTGGGATCAGCGTCACGCCGTCCTGTCCCACTTTCATTTTATAAAACTTTTGGAAACTTTGCGACGCCGTTACGCTGCCATGAGAGGAAAATGGCCCTCCGTCAGCTAGGAAACAAAGCCCGGAAGAAAGAGAGACGGGAAATTACAGCCGCCCATTTCCACGACGCTGACGATACTTATCTGTGGTCTTCGTCGTCATCGTCATTCGTCATCTGCTCATTGGCCTGACCTAATATCTTGGAGTGTCGACACATCCGCGAGTGTCACCTAGCATCATGCAAGCGGATGCAGTTTACAAAAAAAAGCACGAGATATATATTTATATACCATTTAATGCTTAGTTTTATCATAATTACTATTACATTTATCATCTTTCTTATCATTAATGTTATTACTGGTACTATTATCATTATTATAATTATTCTTGATATTATCATTAGCACTGCTGTCATCCCTGTTATTATCATTACTATCCTTACAGTTAACAGTATTATTAGCATCTGTCTCATTAGCGTCATCATTTCTATGTATTCCATTCTCTATCTATAATGATTTTTGTGTATGATTTTTTTCAATAAAATTCACTAGGATCAACACACCTACAGTAATCCACCCTTCGCCCCAAAGACCCCAAAACACCGTCCTCACTTCAAGAAAAAAAAAGATATCCACCTAACCTTACGACCTACTCAAGACGAACTTAAGAAGACCCACGGACCAGAAAAAATAGGCCTACTTCCCGTGGCCTTAGCTGACCACTCTTCAAGACACTTTCAGACACACGTGGAACGACCCAGGCTTAGAATCAATTTTCTT
>BOPN01000127.1:534599-537099 GCA_017312705.2 Penaeus japonicus
AATGTATCATTACTGAAAGAAATTTACTTTCCTTTTCTTTTCTTTTGTGAGAGGATGAAAAGATTTTTCGGCGACTTGAAGATCTTCCTTTAAAGTTCGGTTTGAGGGTAAACATCACAAACAAAAATGAAGAAGAAAAAAAAGAGGAGAAAGAGTGAAGGGCTCTTGTACTTCTTTGAAAGTGATTTTTACGTTTTTGTGTTTAAGGGAGACATGCGCACACTCACTCATGTCCCGGGCCGACTTACATAACACAGGCCTCAGGGACACATGGACATGAGGAGAAGAGAGCCTGACACACACATACGCGGGCGGGAACACACACACACACACACACACACACACACACACACACACACACACACACACACACACACACACACACACACACACACACACACACAGATAGATAGAGGGAGAGAGAGAGAAAGAGAGTCCACAATGCTGAATTGCAGATGAACTAGTCAATGTCATGCTATCTAAGATGTGTTTGTTACTATGGATTTCCAGTTGATGAGTATGCAATATGTAGCGAATATCAAGTGCATTAATCAATGGTTGAGTAAACAAGGTGATCAAACGTCAATAAAACAAGAGCGTTTATCAAAGACTAGTTAAAAAGGAGATCAAACACCAATGTAATTGCGTTTAATAGTGGCTAGTTAACGAAGTGATCAAACGCCACTATAACAAGTGCGTATATTAATACCAAGTTAACAAGTTATCAAGTTCACTCAAGTCTCATTGAACAGGATGTCCTTTCATAGGCACTATTAGTTCCTGCATTAATTATTGAGCAAGACCGCGTAAACAATGTAAGTGATAAACAGGCGAGGCTTTATTTAATATGCATCCTCTCAAAGGTCTTCTTAGAAAAGGGTTTGCGGACTAAGGAAAATTTCCTCTGACTTTGTAATTATAACTATTCAATGACTACAATATAACTGCAATAACTGATAAAAGATAATTATAAAGAGTATAATTATATACAATTACAACATGAACTGTTGAGAGAGAGAGAGAGAAGAGGAGTGGAGAGGAGAGAAGAAAAAAGGGGAAAGGAAACGAGAAGAGGGGAAATAAGAGAAGAGAACAGAGGAAAAGAGAAGAGAGAAAACAAATAGAGTAAAGTAGAAATAGAAGAGAGAGAGAGAGAGAGAGAGAGAGAGAGAGAGAGAGAGAGAGAGAGAGAGAGAGAGAGAGAGAGAGAGAGAGAGAGAGAGAGAGAGAGAGAGAAAGAGAGAGAGATATAGAGAGAAAGAGAGAGAGACACACACACACACACAGAAAGACAAACACACACACACACATACGCACACACAGACACACACACACACAGAGAGAGAGAGAGAGAGAGAGAGAGAGAGAGAGAGAGAGAGAGAGAGAGAGAGAGAGAGAGAGAAGAGGAGTGCAGAGGAGAGAAGAAAAGAGGGGAAAGGAGACGAGAGGAGGGGAAATAAGAGAAGAGAACAGAGGAAAAGAGGAGAGAGAAAACAAATGGAGTAAAATAGAAAGAGAAACCGAGAAGAGCAAAGCACAGAAGGCGATAGCCCGAAAAAAAGACACAAAGAGATCCTCCCCACCGAAGGAGATAATAATTGTAATGGAAAATAGCGATAAGTCTGATGGAGCAAAGATTAAGTCAGATGAAGTTTTAAGAGCCTCGTAGTTCGGGCCAGTTACACGAATGATATGGCCAGATAAACCGAATAAACTGCTCCATTTATTAGCCGGGCCATATCCGTAAATCACATCAACTTAGCTGCGATGCCACTTCACCACGCCACGCCACGCAATCACGCAACCACGCAACCACGCCACGCTGCCCGGCCACTCGGGCTTACCTCTGCACCACAACACTGTATCTGGCGATCTCACTGTCTAAAAACAACGATATAACTATGTGCTTCTGACTATGCAACTCCTCCTATCACTCACTTTTTATAATGATAATGTTAATGGGTATAATAATAATAAATAATAGCAATAACAATGATGATGATGATAATAATAAAGATAAAAACAATATCACCACTATTAATACCATCATCATCATCATCTTCATCATGGCCATCATTATGATCTTTCTCTTTATGATACAAGCTGAATGCGCGCAGGCACACAAACACAAACACAAACAAAAACAAACACACACATACACCACACCATACATCACATTACGACGACTAACGATACCATCGCATCCCATCTCCCTTACAGAATACCACACACCATACCAAGCACCATACCACACGATACAACACCACAAATACATACAGCCTCTGCCATTGACCGCGCTTTTGCAACGCCCAGATCAACAACATTCTCTTCAATAATACAAACCCAGTGTTTATATAAAGTCGATTCATAATTTCCAGAAGAGAATCTGAATATGGGGGAATTAAATGCCTGCCAATAGCGAGGGGAAAGGGAGAGGGAAAGGGAGAGGGAAAGGGAGAGGAGAGGCAGAAGGAGAGGGGAAAGCAAAGCAAAGGAAAAT
>BOPN01000127.1:542099-544599 GCA_017312705.2 Penaeus japonicus
GTCATTAAACCGAAGAAAAAGTCTTGACCCATTGACGTCGGGGACAGTACATTGTGCTGTTTTCTAAGGGTTTCATTTTATTTATTTATTTTATTTTTATTATTATTATTATTTATTTTTTTTTGCCCAAAGATGGCTCCACAAGCGCTTAGTCACCTAGGAGTCAATTAGTGGGCTGACCTGACCCCATCTGTTTACTCCATTCCCTGAATTTTTATATTTTTTTTATTACAAACATTACTGTTACTAATCTTACCATTATCATTGCTATTATTATCATTATCATCATCATTAACATTATCCCTTACTATTATTATTACCCTTACTATTAGCATGATCATGATAATTTTCAACAGTATCATTATCATCATTATAATTATTTCTATCATTATTATCATACTTATCATCGCCATCACCATCACCATTATTATTATTATTACTACTACTACTATTATTATTATTTTCACAATCATAATTGCTTTTATCATTATTATCATCATCGTCGTCAATATCATCACCATCATCATCATTAATATTATCATTATCATCATAATTATCGTTATTATCATTGTCATTACCATAACGCTTATACAATAATTGTAACAAAAATATTTTTCCCGAAAAAAAGTAAAATATACCGTTCCGACATGATAATGATAATGACATTAACAATGATAATAAAAATAATGATAGTAATAAAAATAATAATAATAACAATAATGATACTAATAATAACGATAAAAATGATAATAATGATAATTATTATTATAACAATACTACTACTATTACTACTACTAATACTAATAATAAAAGCAAAAACACCAATAATGATAATAAAAATATTAAAACAATATAATAATGATGCAATATCATAATAACAACTATAATAACAACAACAATCTTTCCTTACCGATCGCGTATAAACATAAAATCTAGGGAAAAAAAAATCAAACAATGGATAAGAAAAAAAAAAAAAATCAAAAGATAAAAGATTAATCAATTCAACATTGAAAATATTCCCAGAGGATTAAATTTCCGTGTTGATAGTCCTCGTGAACCTTAAATAATTATAATGTTCAAAATCTTAACCCGCTGCCTCACTGTTTCCTTCTTCCTTACCCTCCCTTCTTTATTTCATTTTCGCTGTCCTTACCCTTACTCTATACCTCCATAGCCTCTTGAAGCCTCATTAATTAATTTCCCTTCCTCTTTTTCTCCTTTCAAAACCCTCGCCCTCACAATTTCTCCCTCATCCCTATTTCCCCTTTTTCCTCTGCCTTCCCTGGCTTCCTCATCCTTACTGCTTCCCTTTCCTCATTCATTTCTTTCTTTTTCTACAGTTATTACCTTCTCACTATCTATATACACCAATTCACGCCACCTACGTCAGTCACTAATCCTTCCTCTAATAAGAGTGCCACCCTAACCTGGCACCCTTAAGAGTGTCTCTATTGATTGTCACAAGCTTCGGTGCCAGTGAGGAGAGTGCCTAATCCATGTGGAGGAGAGCGTCGCAAGCACCATACCCATGCGACACATCACCCACATGATACCGCGGCACATACCTCACATGATAACAACGCATAATACCCACACGTGATGGTTTTGCGCGCGTCGGAGAGAGTAAAGCTTAAGTCGAAAGGCATACTTACGGACGCGCCGCTGTCAACTTATGCGAACAAATGTCAGTCTTTTTTCAATCTTATTTCCTTTACCTATTTTTCTCTTGCGATAGAAAAGGAAACGGAGAGAAAAAAATGGGAATAAAAATAGTATCTATGAGAATATGTAGAGGACACTATTGCCGAGCTGATCTCGAAAATTTCCATACTAAATCCATTGGTCTTTATGCACGAACTGGCGACACTTACGACGGGGCGAAGGGGAGGAGGGGAAGAGAAGGGGGAAGAGAGGGGGTAACGAGAAGGAGAGGGGATGGAAGGGAAGGGAAGGGAAGGGAAGGGAAGGGAAGGGAAAGGGGAGAATGCCGACCAAGATTCTTTTTTTTCCCCTCATCCATTCCTCTTCCTCTTCTCCCCCCCCCCCCCCTCCGTAATGTTTTTTTCCCGTTCCCTTTTTTCCCCTCGAGTAAAAGTTGAAGACGTTCCTTCCCCCAAACTCGCGGAGCCTCCTGGGTTATTGTACTTTGATATTCTAGCGATCATTTTTATATGAGGTGTATATCTTTGTCCGGTCTTTTTTTCCGGCTTTTCTTTCTTTCATTTTTTTATATATATACATATTTATTCTACTCTCTGTTATCGTTATTTTTTTATATCTATATTATTATCATTCATTTATTCATATCGTGTTCCTTTATCTTTACTCTTTCTACGTAATCTATTCTTTCTTATTGCTTTCTTCTTCTTTATTATTATATACGAATTTTTATTTATCATTTTCGCTATATTGGCATCTATATTGATATATTTCTTCCTCTATCTACAGTGCACGTGGTAGCGATGGTTAGAGTCAATGGCAGAGAATCAACTATATATAT
>BOPN01000127.1:552099-559599 GCA_017312705.2 Penaeus japonicus
GTGAAGGGGAAGGGGCGTAAGAGAAAGAGAAAGAAAGAGAGAGAGAGAGGGAGAAAGAGGGAGAGAGAGAGTCAGAGAGAGAGAGAGAGAGAGAGAAAGAGAGAGAGAAAGAGAGAGAGAGAGAGAGATGGCGGGAGAAAGGGAGAAAGAGAGAGAGAGTGAGAGAGAGAGAATGAAAGAGAGAGTGAGAGAGAGAGAGAGAGAGAGAGAGAGAGAGAGAGAGAGAGAGAGAGAGAGAGAGAGAGAGAGAGAGAGAGAGAGAGAGAGAGAGAGAGAGAGAGAGAGGGAGAGAGAGAGAGAGAGAGAGAGAGAGAGAATGAAAGAGAGAGTGAGAGAGAGATAGAGAGAGAGAGAGAGAGAGAGAAAGAGAGAGAAAAGTAAGCGAGTGAGAGAGAGAGAGAAAAGTAAGCGAGTGAGAGAGAGAGAGAAAAGTCAGCGAGTGAGAGAGAGAGAGAAAAGTAAGCGAGTGAGAGAGAGAGAGAAAAGTAAGCGAGTGAGAGAGTGAGAGAGAGATCACAAAGCAAAACAACACCTCCAATGGGACAGATGCCAAAGATGATACTCCCGCAAGGCTCCATGTTCTCTTTCTCTCCTTTATTTCCGTGGATAAAAATGCGCCCAAATTGGCTTGAGCGCAATCAAGCATTTCCAAAGCTGAAACAAAGGGACTCGGAGTCGACGGCCATCGCTTCCAATAAACTCGACAACGTTTCCAAATTCTGAATTTCGGTCGGTGCTTGTCGAGGAAAAAGAAAATACAAAAATATATTCCGTACAAATTATGGAAAAGGAGAACAAACAGTAATCATAATACAAACATAGTAATAAAGCAAAAAAAATAAAAAATAAAAATAAATAAAAATAAATAAATGAATTAAAAAATCGGCAAGCAGATCCTTATAAAATAATAATAATAATAAAAAATAAAAAATCGTTCACGCACGGACGAAGACTTGAAAGGTGACCTCCCCCCCCACTTTCTCTCTCTCTCTCTCTCTCTCTCTCTCTCTCTCTCTCTCTCTCTCTCTCTCTCTCTCTCTCTCCCTTCCAATCGGTCTCTCTCTTTCCTAATCTCTCTCTCTCTTCCTCCCCCCCCCCCATCTCTCTCTCTCTCTCTCTCTCTAACCCACCCTCCCTCCCTCCCTCTCCCATCTCTCTCTCTCTTCCTCTCAGAAAAAACCCGACATTCCGAGCATCCCCAAGAGCAAGGAATGCAAGAGCAGAAAGCTTAGTTAGCGCTGCTCCCGCCCATGGCAGGCAGCCTCGCAGCTTCTTGTTTAAATATCTAAATATTAAATCTGCCGCTCCATGCACTGATGCCTCCCGTCCCTCGTTTGCTTGTTTGCTGACGCCACAGACTCTCTCTCTCGCTCTCGTCATCAAGGATTCCTCTATTCCTCGCCCAATAAATTTGAAATATAGGATCGGATAGAGAGCGAGAGAGAGAGAAAAAAAAACAAGAATAGGAAAAAAAAAAAAAATCAAATTGGTTCGAGTGTTTCTGGCATTTATATTCATCTTGCATCATATTGCAGACTAAAATCTGGGCGCAGTACCAGCTGAGTAAGCTCTGTAAAATTTATTAGCATCTGCAGACCATCATGGCGAGAGGGAAGGCATGGCGGGCGCGGGCCACGGGGAGCGCGCACAGGATGCTGCTGGTGTGAAATATTCTCTTATAAGTGTTATTTTCATTATTACTATCATAATAAATATTGTTATCATTATCATTAATATAATTATTGTTATTATCATTCGAATCTTTATTATTATTATTGTTATTGTTATATCTATTAATACTGTAATTGTTGCTGTTTTTTTTTTTTTTTTTTTTTTTTTTTTTTTTTTTTTTTTTTTTTTTTTTTTTTTTTTTTTTTTTTTTTTTTTTTTTTTTTTTTTTTTAATGATATAATCACTATTATTATTATCATTACTATCATTATCGCAGTCACCTTAACAATCATTATTATCAACACTATTTCTTTCTTTCTCTAGAGAGAAGCAATGTTTGGCGTTGATGGTGACTAAAAAATAAAAAAAGTGATTTTTTGTCTCTGTGTTATGTAATGTTATGGCCTTGGTAGAAGGGCTGAGATCTACTTGATGGTCGCATTATCAGGGAGGGACGGAGGTAATATCAGAGAGAGAGAGGAAGGAAGAGGAAAAGGGAGAGGGAGAGAGTAAGGGAGGGGGAGAGGGTGAGGGAGAGAGTAAGGGTTCTCACCCTCATCTTGCAGAGGAAGAGGGAGAGAAAGAAAGAGAGAGAGAGAGGGAAAGAAAAAGAGAAAGAGAAAGAGAGAGAGAGAGAGAGAGAGAGAGAGAGAGAGAGAGAGAGAGAGAGAGAGAGAGAGAGAGAGAGAGAGAGAGAGAGAGAGAGAGAGAGAGAGAGAGAGAGAGAGAGAGAGAGAGAGACAATCAAAGATAGACAATCAAACAAACAAAAATCCCACGAGAGTAAGAAGACCCAAGGCGAAAAAAATAGCATGGGCACCCGCGCATTTTGCTCCTCCCCTCCCCCCCCTCCCGACATGGCGCGCGCAACACTGAATAAAGTCTCCAAATTTTCAGGCTCGCCGTGTGAAGATCGCATTTTAAAAGCCGTCTTTGAGACATGGAGTGATTTATCGATAGACTATTAAAAGCCAACTGCATATTATTTCCCTCCCCTCGCCTCTTTTCTCTCACTGAGATTGGTATTATTGATATTACTGGCATCTGTGTTTTTTTACGATTGTTATTATTAACCTTATAGTCATTTTAATAGTGACATTGGTAGTATCATTATTAATTAAATCAATGTAATTGTCTCACGAAAATAATTAATCATATCGTTATTATCATCCTCAGACTATTGTTATAATCATCATTAGCAGTGCCATCGCTGCCATTATCATTGTCATTGTTGCATAATAAACAGCAGTATCATCATTATCAAAATGGACAGAGCCATTACTGACATTCATTCTACCATTTACCATCACCGCCCCTATTGCCACTATTCCATCACTATCACTATCGCTATGATCTATGTTTAACCTTATTTCTGGTAGTTTTGTATTGTCTTCATTATCATCTTTACAATCCCTCATCTTCATTATCACCACATATTCATTGCAAAGGGTCAATAACATGATACTGCAACGACGCAGACGTCTGTTGATTTCGTATCCCATACACAAGAAGATGTGTATCATCGGGTCACAGCTGTGTAAGTATGACAGCATTAAGTCACATGGAATTAATGTTGGGAGTGTTGCAAAGTGTTGGGTTCATGTGGCACTTAACATAATAATGTGATTTTTTGCGTGTCATAGGATAATGCGAGAATTTTTAAAAAGTTGTCTCCATGTAATGCGGCGAAGTTGATCAACCCAGTGACATGACATGATTTAAATTTTATAGCGCAATGGCTGACGCATCTCTGTGCAAATGCTTATTTATCTGTTGATTGCACCTCCCCTCCTCTCTCTCTATCTCACTTCCTCTCTCATGCACACACGTATACACATACACTTAAACGGAAACGCACCTTACTGACACACAGACTTGTATCCACTCGTACGCAAGCCATCACAAAACGGATAAACCAAACAGCCACAAACACATAAGCACACGAACAAACATACAAAACAGCACCGAGCACGGATACGGTCCTACATTACTGAGACTCTCTTAATACTTTGAAATGGATAACTCCGGTATGCAAATAAGATCAAAGATCGTCAGTAATGGCCATTAATTTCAAGCTGAGGAAAGGGGGAAGGGGGATGGAGGAAGGAGGAGAGGAGGGGTGGGGGTAGTGAGGAATGGGAGGAACTGAAATGTGAAGAGGAGAGGGAGGAGGGGGATGAGAGGAAGAGAGGGGAGCAGGAAGGGAGCAGGAGAAGGAGGAGGGAGGAAGGGGAGTAGGAAGGAAGTAGGAGAAGGAGGAGGAGGAGGGAGGAGGAGGGAGAAGGAGGGAGAAGGAGGAGGAGGAGGAGGAGGAGGAGGAGGAGGAGGAAGAAGAAGAAAGGAGGGAAAAGAAGGAGTAGGTAAAAAGGGGAGCAGGAAAGGAGTAGAAGAGGGAGGAGGGAAGAGGGAGGAGGGAGGAAGGAAGATGGGGGGAGTTGAAGGGGAGGGGAGAGCAAGAAAAGGGGGCTATGAAAAAAGGAATGGGAAGGGAGGAGGGGAGGAGTGAAAGAAGAAATGGGAGGGGATGAGAGGGAGTGATGAAGTGGGGGGAGGGGCGGTTGAATGTGATTGATGGTCCTTCTAAGACTTGGAGGGTTGCGAATCCCGCTTGGAAGTCAGACCCAAAGTTCCGTCTACAACCTCTGGCTTTTCCTCTCTCGGCGCCCAACCTGATTTACGCGAATCCTCCAGTTTGGCGGAAGACTACCGGCTTACCTTCCTCCCCCTCGCACCCTTCTTTCCTCCCATCTCTTTCTGTCTCTAACTCGATTTCGCTATTCTCTCCCTCTCTCCGCTGAGGACAGGAATATGTCGTGAGCGATGTTGATGATTATAGTGAACACTATAATACACTAAAATTCTTTCATGATTCTTCAACACGAAGTTATTGTATCATCCGTGTATTGAGAAACACACTATTAATAAAAGGAAATGAAAATAGCCAAGCGTTATAATAAACGCCTTATATCTTATTACACAAACCAACAGATCGTTAAATTCGCTCCCAGGGGATGACTTCGAGCAACCTGAAGCAAGAAATCTTGGTAGAGATCGCTCGACAAAATTCGACTCCAATCTCCCCTCGCCATCTTTCTCCCCGTGTTCCTCTTATGCCTTCTATGCAGAACAGTGTTACGATCAAAGCCTTTAAAAAGTTTTGAGCTATTGATCAACTATACAATATCGTGTATACTTTAGGCCCAGAATCAGCAAACTTTAGGTCTCACATCTCTAACTTATGAAATAAGATTCAAGCGGCGGCTTAAGATTCTGGTTTAGTTAGAACTAGTGTCATAATAGTATCATTCCTATGGGAAATATGGTGTGTAAGACCTCACTTAAGCATCACATATCACTGAAAATCCAGAGCATACTATACTTAATGTTAATAAAGATTATACAATATAGGAGTTTTCCTTGGTTTCTCTCTCCGAAATGCGACTAAGATCTCTAAGAACAGCCAAGGACATCAGTCTGTTTCTGACATCATTCCGGAGTTCTCCTGTTGACAAATGAGCTTCGCATTACCTCTTCCGAGTTCCTGGAGCCTTCAGGAGTCAAGGACCGGCAAGGAGTTTTGAAGGGATTCCGTGTCACAGCGCTTCGGATGTCCTAAGTATGGCAAACTCTAGGTGACGACGCGAAGATTGTCAGACAAAAGAAAGGGAGTCAAGTGCTGGTTATAATACCCAAGCACATAGCGCACACAAAAACACACACAAATACACAGATACATGTGAAGGATTCAAACAAAACGAGTTGTGCACAAAACAACGGAGGGGAAAATGAAAACACACGAATATGACGCAGGCCTTTCCACTGTAAGGCTTCTTCAGGACAGGAACATATGCGCATACACATAAACATACACCCACACAGACACACACAAACGCAGACAAAAATAAAGATATTCGCCTCTCAACAGACATTCCCGGAAAGAAGGCTTGTGCGACGATGAATGACCCACGATAAAGACAGTGTTTAAAACAGAAAATGTCCTAATGAGATAATCTGTTATCATAAGCGCAAGATAAAAGTCGAGTCAGGAATGCAAAAAGGGGCGACGTCAAAAGTTTAGCGTGAGAGATGGAAGAGCAAATCGCACTCATCTACCAACCTAATAGGAAACTCGGGGATGAACGGAATGAAACAGAGGATGGGAATAAAAAATATGAGTAGAAGAGGAAAAAATAAAATAAAAAAAGAAAAAGAAAAAAACATCAGCGACGTACGCCTCTTCCCATAAGACAATGTTTGTTTGTTTTTTGTGGGGGAAGAAAATGTTCTTTCGGACGCCTATTCGGAAAACGAAAAATATATAAAAAGAATAGAAACTATGAACCCTATACACGCATCCCCCCCCCTAAAAAAAAAGTCCAATGGGAGTCGACGAAAACACACGGGTTCACCATACGTCTCTTTTCCTCCCTCTCATCAGCACCACACACAAGCGGGACGTAAAAAACAAGTGACGAACAACAGGACCATCAAAAAGTATCGAATCCGGGACAACATCAACAATGTAGGATCAAAGGCAAAGACACAGGAAGGGAAATCCGTCGGGGGAACGGTGCCTGTTTATGGGAGAGTCGGAGGGGAGTGGAGGGGAGTAGAGGGGGATCCATCCACTTACAGCCACAGAGGGTGGATAGGAGTTGCGATAAGAATGTGGAAGAGCGAGGAAAGGAGGCAAAGGGAAGAGTAGATGAGGATGATGGAGAAGTAAAGATAAAGCAGTGAAGGATAGAATGAGATATATATAGAGAGAGAGGAACAGGGAAAGGTAGTGATGAGAGAGAGAGAGAGAGGGAGAGAGAGAGAGAGAGAGAGAGAGAGAGAGAGAGAGAGAGAGAGAGAGAGCAAGAGCAAGAGCAAGAGAGAGAGAGCAAGAGAGACGAGCGTCCCCCTCAGTTCGAGAGACCACAAACGTGTTTGTTCCGCGCATGAAACGCCGGCCTGGACCGCGTCTGTGGAGAGCGACTGCATCAGCCACTCCATTTATTCATCGAGTGGATGAAGGGCCTCGTTTCCAGGGGCAGATCGTCTGCTGGGCGAAAGCGAGCGAGTTGTGCGGAAGGGACACGAGACAAGTCTTGAGCTGAAACTTGTGTCGCTTAGCCCGTCGTCGGGAGTCCCCTTCCCTCGCCACACAAAGAGCAGAGGATGACTGATTGCATCGCGTTTTTCCACTTCACAAGGTTTTCTCATGAAGGCTCTTACTGGCTGAGCTCTAGCCAGTGACCTGGAATTTATGTTCCCGACGCAACAGTACAAAGCAATTGATCCCGCGAACCCACGGCTGCTCCCCGCCCTGATAAAAGGCACAAATGGTTTCTCGTTCCGGCAGCGGACGTCTTGACTCCTCGTGATGAGACCCTGGCAGAGCCTGGGAGGGAAATGGCTTGTGGTTTATTCATGGGGCTTGGACCGCTCGGGGAGGCCATAGGTATATCTTGCAATACTCGAAGAAAATGATACACTGTGCAAGACTAGACGTTTCGAAGTTGTGTTGTTTTCAATGTGCCAAATATCCTTCAGGAAAGTTTCCAGGCAGAAAATATTGGCGAATTCGTTTTTGCTCTCTGGAGGAGTATTTACACTACAGATGTAAACACTAACCCTAAATCGCATGTAAAATATAAATGAACTTCAATTTCCATGTACAAAATCCAACAAAAAGAAAGAAACAAAAGGTCCTGCACTGAAGTTCAACAAAGGAATCCATTTTCGCGAACGCCTTTACCGAGCTTCCCAACAGGTGTCTCGCGCACTTCAAGGAACCAGCGACCAATGCAACGACAGGGCCTTAGCGGAGCAGGTGAGCGGAGA
>BOPN01000127.1:569599-574599 GCA_017312705.2 Penaeus japonicus
AAGGGCTGGCATTACGGAGTCCTGGGAGCGTTCTCTTGGGGCTGGGGGATGCCGCGAGCTCGTGAAGCCATGCGCTACTGAGAGCCCGACACTTCAAGACCCTAGGAAGTGTCCCGAAGGTCTTAAAAGTAACACAGAAGCCCTGACAATGCAAGTTTCCGAAAGAGAGAGAGAGAGAGAGAGAAAGAGAGAGAGAGAGAGAGAGAGAGAGAGAGAGAGAGAGAGAGAGAGAGAGAGAGAGAGAGAGAGAGAGAGAGAGAGAGAGAGAGAGAGAGAGAGAGAGAGAGAGAGAGAGGGTGGGGGGGAGGAAGAAGAGAGAAGGAATAATTAAGGTTAACACACAGATGGCTCAATACGACTCGCAAAGGTTTGCGTAGACCATTACAAAGGGCCTGACACAAAGGCATTGTGGTGGCACAGACGTCCAGCAAGAATGGCCCTGCGCGGTGCCAGCAGGATGGTGTGGCAGCTCTTCCGCTATGGTTGGTGAAGTCGGTAAATCTACACGCCTGCCAGACCGTACGCATTGACTTGCCATAAATATGCAAATGCCGAGAGTGTCTTATGAATATATTTCCTCATATTACATAGCTTACCTCTTCGATGTTCTCTTCCCATGATGCGGAGCGAAAGTGAACTCGGCACCATTACCTGTTCTCGCGCCCACGTGCTCTCTCCTTTCCTCTTCTCGTGTAGCCTTTGCGCCCACATTTGCATTTCCTCGTCCTTTCTTTATGCGGTATTACATGGACATATCTCCTGCTGCATATTCTCCCCTTGTTTCTTTTCAACTCAAATGTTCTTTCATTATCTTTTTATTTCTTTTTCTTTAACGAGACTCGTGTTTGCATTTTCCCTTATCCATGCGTTCGTCTTTAATTACCTTCCCCCGCCATTCTTAATGTCCTCTTTATTAGAATTTCGCTTTCACTGGCCTTATGCAACGTCGCTTTATTGGTGTCTCTTGTAATTACACATCCGTTGCCCCTCTGCCATTATGTGTTTGTCTGTGCAATATAGACTCTCCCCTTATGGCTGTGTTTATACTTCTACTTCATTCTTTATTGTCTAAAATTTAAAACTCTTCCTACATGTACTGACCCCTTTCGTATCAGACTATTTTGCATACTATCGAGAATATTGTTCTTTTTATCTCCTTCTTTAATCAAAAAGTTTTATCAGTGTAAACGATCATTTCCGCTCGGTCTAGCCTAACATTACATTGAACGCTTGGGGAGCCACGGCATCTAATAACCTCAGACGAGCCAAAATCCGAGTCGCGAAGGAGCCAAAACGCCCGAGACGGGGGGCAGATCACACGCAGCTACGTCACTTCCACTTTTCTCTTTTCATTATTGCGTGGGACACTTTAAAACCCTCTCTTGCAAAGGAGATGTACTGTGGGCAACATTGCTCGAATAATAAAACAATATATACATATACAGTCTCACTATACAGAGCACGAACGACTGACAGTGACACTATCTCAAAAGGGTTTAAAATGTGCAAAAGGCGAGGAGGACCTTTCCTGCTCCGTTAGTGTGTCGTAAGCACATAATTCCAATTATTGGAAAATATCCAAGTAAATATGTTTGACTAACTGCTGGCCATTCGTGTGGCTGTTGAAGTCTTATCACGCATTTGTCTGTCATTCAAAAGAACACAAGCTCCGGGAAATCATTTCATCATTACTGTTATTTTCGAATTCTCATCATCTGAATATTCATATATACACACAGGCATGCTGCAGGTCGGATCTGTCCTTCGCGTAATTTTACAATTTTAGAGAGAGCATTTTCTTCCGTGCTTTGACAGCGATACAGCTACGTTTAAACAAGTATTGCACATATCGACCTTTCCAGAATATAACAACACAGTAGCAAATACATTTCCCCGATGTCCTGGCACGACGTAACATTAGATTAGTCGTAGTGTCCCTTTCACCGTGGATCCTTCCTCATAACTTACGCTTCTGGTCGTACCACAAGAGATAGGGCTGGTCCCGAGGGTCTAGCCGGGCTAACTTATGGGTTAACTTACTGCTAGCCATGCGACCTGCGAGACCCGTGCTACAGATGATGACAGAACGTTTACCAACAATTGCTCAAAGGCTAGCATTCCGGCTGCACAACATCCATACATGTGGCTACGACGTCCAAAGGTGGATAACATCAAAATCTATCACAATAGATTTTCCACTGACATACATTAGAAAGATGCTAAATGCCTAATCATAATCCGACCAACGACGAAACCAGAAGCGAGAAGATAAAACCAAGTACAAGATATACAGCAAAACGGACCGAAGAAAAAGAACAAAAAAGAGAAAGAAAAGCGGCATCATACCCTCCGTAGCAGTGCCGAGAAAATAAGCTCACGGTATGACACGATGGCACCGAAATAAAAAAGCGACACCGGTACGAAAATTTATGCAGTACGAAGCTGATCCAGGCCTCGGGAAGGAGGAAAAGAGGCGTCAAAGCACGAGGAGGACAGGCTTTGGGGACTAAACCCTTTTTACAGTAAGGAGCGCAAGGAAGCTCCGAACAGGGCATGTCGATACAGAGAAAGAGGTGGCTGGCGCAGTGGGAGTTGGGGAACCTTGGGATAAAAAAAACAGTTAACACAAGCGATGAGCACGTACAAAGAGAGATAACAGAATACCCTTATGTTCGCTGAAGGGTAATGCGAGCCAGGGAATAAATGTGAAACAACTGAAGAATGTAATGGCCGCAATGAAAGAACAAAAGAGAGAGAAAAAAAGAGAGTCTAGTGGGATCCGCTTCATTCTGGTGCATATTGGATTTCTCGGCAGCTCTCGGGAAGGAGCCTAGATGAATCTTGTTGCATATAATGTGCTTCCTACTTGGAAGAAATTGCATCTGTTTAATATACATTCATATCATTACGAAAGAAATCTTAAACACAGACTCCAAGTGGATGGGGCGCGGGGCCGGGAGGGAAAAGGGGCGCTGGAAAAAAAGGAATGAGAAAGGACGGAGGGATGGAAGGACGCAAGGGGGGAGGCACTTGAAGTGGGATGAAGAACACCGATGAAGAAGGGAGAAGGCGCAACGGGAAGAACGAAGAAGGAATGAGTTAATTAATAATAAAAACATCGAAAGAGGAAACACCTCAGCCGGACATGTGGCGGATCAACAGCGAAGAGCCGACCGGGCAAATGAGGGAAGAAAGTACAAAGATCGAACCCCAAGGAGAAGACGAATAAAGTTGGAACTGAGGCAGTGGGCGGAATTGGGGTATAGTCTAGCACGGGAGGCTCCTTGTTTGCCCGAGTTGAGCTGTATTGACACATCCTAACATGATAATGGGCGTTTAAACAGCGAGGGACGCGGATGAATATCAGCGCCCAGGACAAATTAGCCTCACGTGCGGGTCATTAATATGGATGTGGGGCTTGAGGCGAGCGGCGAGACACGGAGATTTCCCAGCGACATGTAATATTCGGCCGAAACGCACCTCATGGACGTTTGGGTAGTCATGCGCGCCTCGGGCCAAGCCTAAGAGGATTAATCTGTGACGTGTTTGGGCCGAGAGAGAGAAAAGGGAATGAGACGTGCCAGAGGAATGAGATAGGGAGAGAGGGAGAGAGGGGGGGTGGAGGGAGGGAGGGAGAGAGGGAAGGGGAGGGGGAGGGGGAGAGAGAGAGAGAGAGAGAGAGAGAGAGAGAGAGAGAGAGAGAGAGAGAGAGAGAAAGCAGAGAAGAGAAAAGAAACATGAAAAGAAGAGAGAAAGAAATACAAATTGCAAATACAAAAATACATTCATTGGCGCAGAGATCCGCACACCTAGACACGCGAGAGCAAAAAACAACCCTAGCATTGCCCCCCACCCCCCCCGTATTTAAAAATGCAGTTTCAATATCGCCCCTTCTCCCCCTCCTCTCCTCTCCTCCCCTTAACCGCGCGGGAAACTTTTCTACATAAAACTCGAGTAAAGGTTCTCGTAATTACCTTCAAAACTTAGTGGCAATAATAACGAAACGGACCAAACTAGACAAGTTTGCCTTCCCCGTCTGAGAAGGTCCAGGTGGCCCAGAGCTTTTCCCCGGGGGTGACGTCGACACCGGTGGGGGGTGGGGGGTTCCTCGCGGGGGATGGGTAGCCTTGCGGGGGGAGAGGTATCGTTGAGGGGAGGGGTATTCTTGAAGGGAGGGAGGGGTATCCTAGCGGGGAAGGGGAGTGACGTAAGGTGGAGTAGGACAAGGGAAGGGAGGGGGTATACTCATATGGGAGGGAGATGTCCTTGTGAAGGATAGAAGGGATGAGGACGGGGGGAGAATCCTTACGTGGAGGAGGGGGAGGATGGGCGGAGGGAATAAGGAGAGGTGTTGTCCTCACAGGGAGGGGGTGGGAAAGAGATAGCGTATTCCTATAGAGTAGGGGATGGGAGGGGAGTCCTCAAAGGAGAGGAGGGAGGAATCCTTACTTGGGGAGAGGGGATGAGGAGGGAGAACAGTATCCTTAAGGAAGAAGGGAAGGCATCCTCTCTGGAGTGGGGGAGGAAGATTGTGATGAACTTTTACAAAGAAGACAGGCAAAAGAGAAGGAAGGTGAGGATAATGAAGATGAGGAGGAAAAGATAGAGTAGGATGATGAGGAGGAGGCGAGAAAGAAAAGGAGGAACATGATGTGGATGAGGATGAGGAGAAGGAAGAGGAGAAGGAGAAAGAAGGGAAGGAAAAGCAAAGGACGAGGAGCAGGAGCAAGGGGAGCAATAGGAAGAAGAGGATGAGGATGAGGATGAGGATGAGGATGAGGCTGATGATGGGTTTAAGTTTTAGGTGAAGGCTGTCATGCGGGGAGAACCAAGGCCTGAAGCCGCAGTGAGGGCGGGAAACAGGAAGAAAGGAGGAGGAGGAGGAGCCAGGTAAGGAGGATAAAGATAAAGCAAAAGGAGGGAGATTGAGGAAAGACGAGAAGGTGGATTGTGAGGTGATGGTGATGAGGATGAGGATGATGACGGTGGTGGTGGTGATT